>JBAFWW010053019.1:0-19932 GCA_036873685.1 Agapornis canus
CTAAGGAAGAAATTCTTTCCTGTGAGGGTGGTGAGGCACTGGAATGGGTTGCTCAAGGAAGCTGTGAATGCTCCATACTTGGTGGTGTTCAAGGCCAGACAGGACAGAGCCTTGGGTGGCATGGTTTAGTGTGAGGTGTCCCTGCCCATGGCATGATCTTACATGATCTTAAGGTCCTTTTCAACCATAACTATTCTATGATTCTATGATTAAATAGGTATGCAAAATGCCTTGGCCATTTTGTATTCTCAATCACTCTGGTACTTTATCTTCAGGAGTACACAATGTATAGTTAAAGATTCTCTTTGGGGTAAGTAACGGCCATTTAGTAGCAGATCTTCTTGTTCCTGACCAGTAAGGAAAGCTTTCAGCAACACTCTTGACTCCAAAAGTCTTGCCAGAAGGAAGCACAATTTCCATTTTAATTAATGTTAAATTGAAGGGTGGGGGAAGATATTAAGAGATTGAGCAGAAGCGTGCATATCAAACAACCTATTCGTCAGTAACTTCCACGAGTTATTCAAATTTTGGTCACATGTCAGAAGAATTTAGGTTATGAGTAATAATGAAAGAAACAACAAATTAACAATACTTAAACAGAATTGATGCTGCCTGATAGAACCACTGCAACGGCAGAACTTATTATCTACAAAAATACACAGCATGCTTAAGCCAACTAAAACATGTACTTTGCTGAAGATTTGACACAGCTCCAACTGAAAATTTCAATAAACCCAACTATACATTGAAAACAAACTAAAAAAAAAAAAATTAAAAATTTACTTTATCATGTTGCCATAAAACAAGAGAAAGGGGAGAAAGCCTTGCCCCATGTTTCTCCTGGAGGGTGGGGAGAGGTCTTTTAAGTCCTTTCACATGGTTTTCTTACTCATTTGTGCTCTGGTTCATATTATACTGGTCTAAACCAATGGTTTACAAACATATTAAAACTCCTGCTTCTCAGTTTGCATAAGCTTAAATAGAATGCTGTATCTGAGAGAAAGTTAAAGGTGCTCCCTATCTACCAGAAATTGGATTTATTTGCTAATCTTCTAAACTTTAAAACTGCATTAAGTCCTCACCAGTTTCATAAACTTAATGCTTCCAAATGTCATCTTTCAAGCAGGAAGCAATTCAATACCATCATCCCACAGGTTAGCTTTAAGAATCAATTTTGCATATTTTTAAACACTATTTTCTAGACTAAATACAAGATGATCTGCTGAAAACCAGTTTCTGTTGTTTGGAGTAATTTGTGGACTCCTTGCTGCCAGAATCCACTGCTATTCACAAAGAATACTACTAAGAGTGGTAACCATGAGGGTGAGTATACTTAAAATAAATACCTTTCTTTACCTTTGGCCACCAGAGGAATGGCAGAGTTCCCTAGTGACTGGTCTAAAGACAAGTAAGATGTGCACAACACACAGCATACCCCAAACACACAGTAAAAAGACAAAAAAACCCCAGCAGCAAGTAACTTCCCCGAGACAATCTTACAGGGAAGCAGTAGGTAGCACTTCATATTTCTACCAAATACTAGTTATAACTCAACATGAAGAAAGGGTACTATCGCCAGGCAATGTTCAGTATTGACTGCAGAGCTCCGCAATCGCTCCTTAACTCACAAACTGACAGGTTTGCATTTCCTGCTCCTACAACACCCAGCATTAAACTGTCAGAATTATCCAGCCATTCCCAACTGGTGAAGTCCACTAGGCTTCTTTATGTTCCCCTCTTGCCTGGAGGTGTTTTTTCTAGGAGTGCCTGGTAATTTCTATTTGCCAAACAACAGTGTTAAGGACTGACTATGTGCTTCATCCATCCTCCTGTCTTCCTGCAGCATGTCATAGCTGTGACTTCTGACTTTTATTGGTCTCTAATTAGAGAGCTGAGAACTGTTTTACACACTTTTTGGAACAAGTAACGAGTCCAAACAGTATCTATCTGTACAGCACTCAGTTCTCCCAGTTAGAAACCCCAATAACCCTTCAGTTCCAAGTTTGCAACCACTGATTTCCCCCAAGCTCCTAATTAGGAACTCCTCCTTATGTTTGTATCTGGTGGAGGAAAATGTTTGAAGGATACAGGTTTCTATGATATGCATAATCTTAAATGTTGTTGTTAGTTATTTTCTATTTCCAAGCTTCTTTTCTAGATATAGGCTGATATAATGTTTAAAAAATCAGCCTTTGATACATAACTGAACATAAGCATAATAGGATAGAAAATACAGACAATATACAATACGATACAATAGAATTGGGATTGTAATAATTTATTTTTAATTCAGGTATAAGGATAGAGTCTGATGGCAGGATTTGATCAGTGTTACCAAGAGAATAATGTTGCCACATACTATGACAAAAACAGCAGAGTTCCCGAAAGAAAGAGGAAAGAGGAGGAGATTGCCACTGACAGGAATCAAAACCTATAAACAGGAAAAAGGGGGTGAGGGGGCTGGTGTGTGAAGAGTTTTTAAGCATGGCAGAGTGAGGAAGCATGGCACAGCATGGAAAGTACTTAAAAAGCATACCAGCCACTCCAAGTGCCTGCTCCAGACAAACAGAAGCAAAAATTAAGGAAGGTCTCTACACTGCCTACCATTTGGTCCTGAAAATGTGAAGGCTGGACTATCTTACACAGGTCTGTGGTACAACCAGTGGAGAGACACGGGCTCCTCTAGAGGAACAATGATTTTAAGGGCACCTAAATTATTTTTTTTATCCCTAACATTTAACAGAAAGAGCAGGAAAAAAAATTCTGCTATATGCCCTATTCTTCAAATTACGCTAGTCTCTGTCGTCATCCCTGCATCCCAAAAACCAAATCAGTTGGCAACAAGACTAGTCAGCCTCGCAGGGCTAGATGCTTAGAAATTAGGTAATGTGAATATATCTTACTTGTTAAGTTTCAAATCTGCTGTAAAAGAGCAACTTCAAACAGCACAAAATATGAAACAGGCTAGAGTGCTGATTTTAAATGTCTGAAACACAACCCATGGAATTAAAAAGAAGACTTCTACTCAACTGCTGTGCTAGTCAAGCTAGTGTCCTTTTAAATAATTCCCTAGTTTAAACTAATGACATTTATAGTTGGTAATGGACTTCAGGTGGAATTAATCTTCCAAATTTAGACATCCATCTGGGGGTGAGATGAATCATGCAGTGAAAGTGCTTATTTCTCTCCACTGACTATAAAGGGAGCCTACAGAACTAGCTGGTATAGGCAGCCAAAGCTGCTAATGTTCAAGTTTACTTTCCATAGCATGCCTAATGGTTGTCATCTTCTATGACTGAATCAATAACAACAACAAAAAAAAGCTAGTAAAGTTTTCTTTCAACAAGGTGAGAAGCAGCACTGTCCTAAATTAGCATCTGGAATTAGCTTAAGTTGTGCATGCAAAGCTAGCACAGTCACTGTTTTCCTCTTGCAGGATGTTAGAAATGTTCATGGAAAAATAAGCACACCTTTTAAATACCCCCATCTTACATCTTTGTATAAATCTTAACAATGCAACCGCATAGAAAGCTATCCAGAGTCCTGTCTTTTCATAAAATGATGCATAACTGGATGAAAATACATTACTAAGTCTACTAACTGCCTATACCTAGCCTAAACTCTAATAATATTTCTACATAAAGGCGGGGCTTGGGATTCAAAAATCAGTGACACAGTAAAGCATACTACTAAATCAAAGTAATTATTAAGATGGACTCAAAAGGTAAAACTTCCTTTGACTTGGGCAGCTGACACCTTAAAAATAAAAGGAACAGGGCAGCTACATTAAATAGCAGCCTCTTGTTTCAAATAGCATGAATCTTCTCAAATGCAGTATTTGTCCAGCACAATGTCCTCTTAATGTTACTTTTCCATTTACAAGTACAGAGGTCTCCTGATTATTTCAATAATCTTACAGACACAAAGAAGTATATTTTTACTGATAATCTGGTCACATACAACAGAGAGATACTGGGTCTTAGACTGTATGGGGGAGGGAAAGGCAATACAAAAATCACCTCAAAGAAGTCTGAAGGAAAGCAGAAATTACCAGCCTACAGACAACCCAAACCATGCCTTTGTTTGATCAATATTCACTAAAAAAAACCCCTTTCCCTAAAGACACTGTATTGTGTGAGGAGCACATGAGAGAGAGGTGATTGGAAGTGCATCCATCACATGACCAAAAAAGTACTAAGAGGATGAAGTAATACAAAATTAAACCATCAACTTACATCTACCTCCAGTCCTATCCCTGCTCTGAATACAATCCTTTCCTCATGGATATTTGATATTTTGGTGCCACACATCAGCTCCCAGAAAAGGATACATAACCAGTGGACTTAAACACCCTCTAAATAGGTTAGTACCCCATCTAGAGCCAAAGTTTAAGTGCTACTGCTAGAAAGTATTCTAGAAAATGAGTAACAGAGAAATCAAATTTAAAAAAGGGATGGGCTTTACAACAGAGTAATGGCTGTAGTGAGCAAGCCTCAAAAAGCTCCAAGTCCATTCAAATACCCTCTCACCAACAGCACCCAATAATAGATACCAAGTGAAGCATGTAAGAACACAATAAACACGTAGCAATGCTTCCCCAGAATACTCCTTGAGCCCCCAACAGTTTGCAGAAGCAGGATTTCCTTAACAAGAATAGGTATTTTCCTTTGATGATTCTTCTTCCATGCAACAGCAGTTTCCCTCTGCACTGATGTAACGTTTTGCTTCCTTAAATTCCTGAGGCAAGAAATTCTATAGCTTAATTACATATTCTGTTGAGAACCACCTCCTTTTGTCTGTTTTCAATTCATCAGCTGCTGTTTCATTAGATACCTCGTAGTGCGTGTGCACTAAAATAAAAGACAGTGAATAAACACTCCCTATTTATGTCCCATTGATCTGCTGAACACTTTACAGGATTCTGTGACACCACTTCTTGGTCACCTTTTCTACAATAATGAATTCAGCTGGTTTTCTTACAGATAATTGCTACAGATTTGCTCTTCCTTAAAACTTCAACTATGTTCTTTTTGAGATGATGACAGGGAGAGGAGGGATCAGGGCAGAACTACATAAGATAATTCGAGTATAATCATTATTCTCTCTTTCATTTCTAACCGCTTCTAGTGGCAACAGTCAGCTTCAAGTTCATTTTTTTTTAGATGAGAAGGCAAGTTTGCCCCTTTGCATCTCCAAATATATCACGTGAAGCAATTTATGAGAAATTTCATCTGCCATTTTAATGACACTGCTCAGCAACAGGACAAGCCCGTGCACAGTGGTCTGCCTTGCATCTGCTACCCATCAGTAAAGGCTATGAGCTCACTTTTATTTAATATCCTTTATGAACTTGAACATTCTCCACTAATGTAACTCTGGAGAATTGCTACCCTCCACCCCTCTCTACTCTATTTACTCCAATTCTCCCTTTCTTGCATTTTAGTCATTAATGTAACCACATGAAGTCCTCTTCCTCTATCCTATAGCTGCTTAGTTTCTCCAAAATTCTCTGGTGGGGGCCACTGTCAAATGCCTGTTGGATATCCAAGTAAATTATTTCTGTCAGATCTTAGCTATTCATGAGCTTGCCTTCAAAAAAAAACAAACCTCCAGTGAATTTGCAAAACGTGACATCCCTTCACAGCAGGCTCTTAAGTCTTCCTCAATACATCATTTTTATCCATGTCATCTTCATTATTATTTTGGCTGATTTACTTGGAACAGATGTCAGGCTTACTGATCTGTATTTCCCCAGATAGCTCCTGATGCCTTTTTTGTTTTAAACAAAAATAAAATCGGTGCCACATTCAAATTAAGACATTATATATCATACATAAATGACTTTATGATTTAGCTAGATGTTGCACTTGTTGCTTAGTATCTATGGTACAATAATCCTTCCTTGCCATTTGTAAAGCCATACTTCTTCAATAAGTGCAAAAGCTTACTTCATAAGTACAAACGCAAGCCTCTCTAAAGAGAGGTAAGTGGGTTTTGTTTCATTTCCTTAGTTTAAGCTGTGTCTTTGGGAAGATCAGTAAATGATAAAGATTCACCATAAGAGTAATACTACAGATGTTTAGTTGTAGTAAAAGAACTCTCTTATCTTTCCACTCAGTTCCATATATATATATATATATATGCTCCTGTGCAGTAGTAGCCATTCAACTATTTAATAGCTGTCCTAATTGCCAGAAAACACAAATGAGCTTGTGACAACATATTCATTTGCAAATGAGACAGTATTCGAAGGGAAGTATAACTTTTAACATCTTGCTAGACAACTGGGATTGTCAACTTCTGTGGAAACAAAAATCAACGGGCAGACAACTTGAGACATGGACTAAATCAAACCAATTTTCAATATACATAGGTATTTTTATCCTCACCAATTGTGTGAAGTTGCAGTTTTGTTTCACAAGGTTTCTAAGTGACCTGTAAATTTCATGTTCAAGTTCACACACTGTTTCCTCGGCACAGTGGTTTCATCTTATTTTTCACTCACAAGTCCAAAGACGAAGAGTTGAAAATAAGTCCTACTTTAGTAAACTGATCAGGTGCTTTTCTGTGACACAAGCTCAAATTCTAGGTTTCATGATGACTATATTTCTATTGGCAAGATGTCAAGCATAATTATGTGTTTAAATCCATATTCAACTGTTTCAGCTCCTTTTTTTCCCCTACATATTTTGTATTAGTCTAATGGAACTAATTAGTCCTTATTTCTAACACCAACAGAACAGTATGAACTCATCAATTCAGTATGCTTAGTCAAATGTAGGGAGAAAACCAAAAAAACCCCCACCACCTTATCACCATTACTAAAAAGACCGCTGAAGCAAGCATAGAGTTCACATCCCAAGTTTTTACAGCATTGAGAAAAAATGATCCTATTGCAGATGTTGAAAAAATATCTTTCCAAATAAGAAATTAAAACATCTCCTTGACTTAAAAGGCTCTGGTGCTGTTCAGTCTTCCAAGCAGCAGAGAAGTTAACAGTATCCTCACCACTGCTGCCATAGGAGTGGGGAGAGGATGCATCAGACAATAAAGCCAAACACAGACTTGATATTAATAGCAGAAAGCTAAGAAACCAAGAGAACAATGCAGTTGGCTAAGAGTTATCTCCCCCCTTCCCAAGCTGTCATGAGAAAGCTGACAGAAAAAAAAATAATAATAAAAAAATCTGGCTGCCAAAACAAACATACAAAAATATTCTGCCTTTCACCACCTGTGTTTTGTTTCATTTCAACTACCACGCTTACTGTAGTGGCCCTCTTAAATCCTTTCATGAAAATCACACAACAGATGAAGTTGGAAAGGACTTCTGAAGGATGCCTACCTACTCCAACCCCCTGCTCTCAAAGGCATGCCAATGACAAAGTTGCTTAGGGCTGTGTCCAGTTTTTAGTTACTGCCAGGGATGGAGGCTCCACAACACTTTTGGATCACCTGTTCTAGTGTCGTATTATCCTTACAATAAAAAACTCAACACATTCTTTTCTTATGTTTATATGTATTACAACTTGTACCCACTGCCTCTTGTCCTGACAGCAGACAGTCCTGAGAAAATCCTGGCTCTGTCCTTTTTAGTCTACTCCGTCAGGTATTTATACACATAACATCACCCTGACCCTTCTCTTCCCAGGCTGAGCAGTTCCAGCTCTCTCAGGCTTTCCTCATAGGAGAGATGCTACAGACCTTTCAGTCATCTTTGCAGCCCTCTGTTGGACTCCCCAGTATGTCCACTGTCTCTCATGTGCTGGGAAGCCCAGAAGCAGATGCAATAATGCAGATGTGACCTCACCAGGAGCGAGCAGAAGGATCACTTCCTAGACCTGCTGGTAACTCTTTTCCTAATGCATCTACGACTCCTCTGGCCTTATTCACTGCAAACACACATTGCTGGTTCTTTTACATCTCTTCCACCAAAACCCCCAGGTCCTTTTCTCCAGAGCTGCTTTTCAGTTGGTTGGACACTACCACATTCTGGGCCTCGGGTTGTTCCTCCCCAGGAGCAGGACCTGGCTTTTCCCTTTACCAAACCTCATGAGGTTCCCATCAATTTCGCCAGTCTGCTGAGGTCTGTCTGGATGGCAGCACAACCCTCTGGTCTATCAATCACTCTACAGTTTTGTATACTCTGCAAACTTGCTGAGGGTGCACCTCTGTGTTAACCACATAGGTCAGTAATGAATGTGTTAAGCAGGAGAGACACTAGTATTGAGCCCTAGGGTACACTAGTAGTGCCTGGCCTCCAGCTGGACTATGTGCCACTGATGACAGCCCTTTGAGCCCAGCAGCTCAGCTGGTTTCCAGCCACTCTCAGTGTTCAATCACCTGGCACCGTACTTCATCAGTCTATGAGGATGGTATGGGAGACGATACTGAAAGCCTTACTAAAATCAAGATTCCCAGTGCTCTGCTCTCATCCACCCAGCCAGTCACCTTATCACAGATAAGTCATTGAGCATGATTTCCTCCTCATAAATCCATGTTGTGCTGACAGCTCCCAATCAACATCTAGTCTTTCATATTTGGAAATTATTCTAGCTCTTGTTCTTCACTTTTTCCAATATACTTACTCATTAATAACTGCATGTCTACTAATTGGGATAGCCTTAAAACAACTAACAATTCCATGGCACTGCTTAACAAACTATTGATTCCAGTCAGGCACTGAAATAACAATGCTCTCCTCTTTTCTCCACGAATGTATCTAAGCTAGTAGCAACGCTGTTGCAGCTGTAATAGCCTAATGATGTCAGAGAAGCAAGGAAAACACCCTCCTCCCCATCCCCAAATATACTCACTACTTATTGTTGGCTGTAAAAATACAAGTTGATCAGACACGCCATCCAGCCATCTTGCCTATAAGAATTTTTCTCAGTTAAACTAAGCATTTTGTTAATAGCATCCTTTCTATGCATCTATTATAATCCCAGTATTTTGTCAGAGTCTTGACAGAAGCAGCTCCTTCTCTCAGATTTCCCACCTTCCCTGGAACAGAGACAACAGGAATTTCAGGGAGCATCTTGTCCCCACATTTTTTACTTAACTTTTTTCACCTTCTCTCTTCCTTTCAGAAGTGCAGTGAAGACTCATCAGATGCCAAACTATGCTAAGAAAAGGCCTGGGCTTACATTATTGCGGAAGAAAGAATACACAGCACCAAACCCTCTGCATTCAAGTGATGGTGTACCTAGAAGGCAGGGATCCTTTCAATCTCCATTAAAACTAGAAATGCATCAAAAAAGTTTGGCTAGCAAAGAAGTGAATTCTGTCTGGTTCTAAACATTCCCAGGTGGTACACAATCCAGTAGCTGGTTTGGCTAAATGGTTGTTCAGCTCTCCAAGTCTTACAGTAATGGCAAGTTACAGTTGTGGTTTTACACTGTTTCATACATCTAACTGCTTCAAACACATACTAGCATTAAACTGAACTGGAAGAGCACGTTACAAGAAGAACCCCATATTCTTTCACCAATTTAGTCATGTACTGCCAAAAAAGAGTCCATTTTAAAAACAGTGTTGTGCATTTGGCCAGGACACGTCTGCTGTAGTTCCAACAGACCAAGGACAATCATCTGACAACAGTTTCTTGGATACTAATGCTCTCTGCAGCCAAATGATTGACTGAAATACTTTAAACAAATTGGACATACTCCCAATAAGATTATAACAATTTCCAGGCAGCTGAAGCCCTGGGCCAACGTTAATCGACAGCATCCGTTTAAAAACTCTTTCACACTTGTGCAAAGTTAAATCAACTTGGCACTCTCTCTGGTAGGCAATTGTCTCCTTAAAGTATGAGCACTATTCATCCAAGTGAATTGCTGCATTAAGGGGACAGTTGGCTGGCATGGAGAGGACGGGACTGATTGACAATGCGCCTTAGTCACAAAGAAGTTGCAGCAAGAGTTTCTAAAAACCAAAAAGCAGTTAAGACCGTGAATAGATGAAGATGACAAAAGTACAGGATGTTTCCAGGAAGATGCTGGTGGTTCAGTAAGCTTCCTAACTATGACTAATCTTAAAAAGTTCTTGCGTCTTGTTTTGTAAATTTAGCACCTCAAGTGTTTTGGAGAATTTCAGTTTAGTACTTAACCCGCCAACACCAGCTAAATACTGCAGTAGCAGTTATTTGTGGAGGGGGTTTTTGCAGAGCTATGGATGCTAAACAGCTAGGAGCTCTGTGGATCTGCATTCTTCCCAGGGAGAAGATTTTATTTCACATGTGAAATGTTAATAAAGAAACCTGGAGCAGCATTTAAGGACTCATTCTCAAATCATTCTAAGGAGATCACAATGTTTCAGCTCCCCTTCCCTTTGTGAGACATCAAAGAGAAAGTACAAGAAAGCCATACAGTGCTTAGGTCAAAATAATCACAGACTTGAATTAATTCATGATTCCAACACATATCTGGAGCACTGAAAGAAACACTTGATACGCAAGAGTGACAAACAGTAAGTTTTACAAGAAACACAGCAGAGTATTACATTAAGTAATCACTGCATTTGAGTTCATTTTTCAAATACTATTTTTTCATCGTTTGTGTACACAATATCACTGTGTACAGCTTAACAAAAAAAAAGATGCCAAAGGCACTACTGTCTACTATGGAGATCACTGGGATTACTCCAGACACCAGGAGCACACACATGGGATAAAATTCAGTACAACTTTCAGTGTAAATGAATTGCCCTTTTCCACCTCAGCAAGGCTACAGAAAGCCACTCAGGATGCCAGCTTGATGCTGAAAATACAAAGAACCCCAGGCCCCATGCAATTTGTCATATAAAGCCTAGTAAAACGGTTTGTGGATCCCTTTCAGCTACTTAAGGATAAACTGCTTTAACATTTCTAAAAGTGTATAAGGTGTTTGAGTTTTCTAATAATTATGCCACCAGACGAGAGTTCATTAACATATCTGAGGTTCTGTAAAAGATCTGTAGTCAAAAATAATCAACATCTTATTCACTGTTCAATGCAGTGAATTAGTATAACTGTATTACTGAGTTGGAAGAAGGGAAATGTCTTTGATTCAACTAAACTACCCTAGCTGTTTGAGCCAACAGATCCAATTTCATCGCCTGTAAAGGCAAGCAACACTTCTTTGTCTTCATTTTATACTCTAATGAAGTGTACTTCAATAGAGTTGCCTCCCCTTATCCCAGAGGACAATCTGGTCCTTTTGTGTGAAGCTAATCCAGCTCTCCCTGAAGTCAAGGGGAATTTTGCACTTGATTTTAGTGTGAAAAAGGATCAGGTCCTAGAACAGAAATGCTACAATTTCTGCGAATAAAAACAGATTCTGACTTACCACATCCTAGTTAGCTAAAAAAGAAAAAACAAAACAAACAAAAAAACCCCCAAACTATTCCATGAAACAAACATTTTTTAAAAATGGAAGTCTAATTTCCATTTCAATATAAAGCATGTGAGAAACTGGGTTATGTGGCAATTTTTTAAAAATGATAATACAGTTCTATTCAAATACTGTGACTGTAAAACTATACTATCTGTTGCATCTGCCTCATCTTTTCAGTTTCAGAGGAACTGAGGGTGAAAAGTAACAACCCCTCAAGTCTAGGAAATACTTTCAAGAGAAGCAACAGTTTAATGGCATGGTTTCCAAGCTGTAGGAATCATGTAGCAGTTAACACAAACTTTTCAAGTCTCCATCAGTGTTGCAGAGTTTCCTCAAGAATTTCTTATGCTATGATCACTCCACTGGCCCAAGAGTTTTGCCAGGTTACCATGCCTAAATATGATTTGATACTGTAACTGAAATTAACTGGTTACCTGACTATAATATACTACTTATAGTGCAGTAAACAACATTTACTTCTAAGCATCTGTGTAACAGCAAAAATATAAAACAGACCTGCACAGACAAATCATATGTTGACTGACCATGTGCACATTATAACTGAAAGTTACCCTTCTGATAGCAGTTTTTAATATTTAAAGCCAGAGAAAAAAAATTATATTGTTACATCAATTTGTATTAAGATCCAAATGTACTGTCAGTATAAGCTATACCAAGATAAAAACATATTCAAATTTCATTGTTAGCCATGAAAATGTTAAACAAATTCAAATCGCCAAACAAAGAGCTCATTCATAACCACCACGAATCAGAATTTGAACACCAAAATACCTAAAGAAATAAAAGCTGTTACAAGTGTAGAGGACAGTCTTACCCCCCGCTTAGTATTATTTCGTATCTGTTCCCTAGAATGTGAGAAACATTTGGTGAATAAAAGACTAAAACACAGGATACACAGAGTGTCGTGCTTGTTAATGGAAGTCATTTTTTATTAACTTGGCTATGGTTTCACCATGTACACACCAAATTCCAAAAGTATTCTGAAGGTATGTCAGACCTAAGCTAAAGGGGGGGAGGAAGGAGAAGCAATCAGAGCCCTAGATTCAGAAGCCAATGCAAATTAATTCCAGAATATTTAAATACACCTACTTAGTATGAACAAGTCAAACGTTTCCAGGGAAATAACTTCTCATCTATAAACTACCGCTTGTCTCATTTTACGTACAGCAGGATAGCCTGAATCAATTTGTTCTACAGGTTTCTACAGCACACAAGAGCTAAGAAATACTTCCTAAAATGAAAGGATTGATACCTTTAGCAAAATACATAATATATATAATTATCCAGTAAGCTATTTTGAAAGCTTATCACTTTAAATAACCTCAATCACTATGATTCATAAACTGTGTTTTAAGTATACAAGTGTACTTAAAATACAGTACAAAACTGTACCGGAGAGTAAAAAGAAAATATTACTATTGCACCTCTGTTTCTAAAGCCATATACAAATCAGCATTTATTATGTCTTCCAAAGTTGAGAATTTTGTACTTGTATTTTGCTCATTCATGTGAAAACCAAGGAACTAATTAAAAAAAATCCCCCGAAAACAAAACCAAACAAAACCCAAACACATAACTCTTTTTTCAGCTCCTACAGATTATTATTACAATTCTGACTTTTCAGGCTTAAAAAAGTGTGGCTGCTGAGAAAAAGGAATGTACTCAAGCAAATTTCCCCAACTGGTTAGCAGTAACAGCTTAGGAATTATCCTGGTTATCCTTTCTCTTTCCTTCATGAGTAACTGTTTTCAAAATGAACAGTATATCACTTCATGCTGTGTTTCTGAACAGAGTGTTTACCATGAAAACAGAATTAAACATGGAAGTCCACAATGAAACTAGTATGCAATTTTTCTCTCTCCAATGCATGTTTTTCAGTTAGTGACAGATGAGCTGATCTGGTCAATACTATTAGAACATTTAATAAGCCTTAAACAAATATTTATCATTGTACCAGTTAAACCCCCTCCCTCTCTTTGCTTTCAGGACTTTGTCATTCTATTAATGCATTTTCTACCTAGAACTTATGGCAGGGTGGGGCTTGGGGGGATGAGCCCAGAAAAAAACAAAATAAAGAACATATATTGGCAAAAATCCCAAATATCACACACCTTAGAAACCAGGGAGCACACTTTCATTTTCAAGTACTACTGCTGGAAGAAAACCTGAACACTTTTTATTTAAAACAAGTAGAATCAGAACTACCATCTGTTGCTGAAAGTACTCATTCTGATACTTCCACTATACTTCCAAAAACTTCTACTTCAGACATTAAAAATTTCTCCTGGATGGAGGGAGAAAAAAAGTCCTAGATGGACTTCTGGTCTGATTTGCTACAGTTGTTCTTTTAGTAGGCTCTATTTAATAAATATGTGCATCAAACAGGAGAAGCACTGTTAAAATTTATGATGAAAAACCCAAAACAAACAAGAAACCCACAAGTCTTCCATCTCCATGCAGTATGGGACAGCCTTTTCACAAGAACTTATACACAACTCACCTGGGTTAGTCATCATGATAAGCAGAGAATGGCCTTTGCCCTGCAGATCTTGTCTAAGCCTTGCACAAATTTGTGTTAGGAAAAAGAAAAAAAACAAACCACCTTTTTTTTGTTTTCCAGTTTCACTTGTCACTGAAATATTGCAGTATTTTCTATTAAGAGAAATTATCTGCAAGTGCTTAAACTGCACTATTACATGTTTGCAGCTTCATTGTATCGCCAATATAAGGATATGTGGAATGCTTCAGCTGAACTACTGAACTACTGAAATCAGGGCTAATCACACATACCAAATAAACACTATGTATCAACAAAAATACCAGTGCAGCAGTAAAATATTCTGCTGGTACACTGTGTTTTCAGTGAGAGAAGTTATGGGAAAGGGGACATAAAACACTTGCTTTTATCACCATAAGCTTTCCCCCCATTTCATCTCACCCTTGCTTAGTCCTCACATGAATATAAATGTCACATCTTTACAGATTTACAAAATGTGAAGTTTACTATTAGGTATGGGCAGATTCTTAAGATGTTATTTTTTTTTTTTACCTGAAACACTACAAATTTTGGCTGTTAATATGCTTCTGAAGAACTTGCTTTGGAAATCAGTAAGGTAAGGTTTTAATCTCAAACTGCACCCATGCAGAAAACCAGAATCAGAATCAAGACAAAGAAAGGAGACACAAGAGAACTGAAAAAATAACTTGGAAGATGTACTATTAAACTTACTGGTTTATGTTAAACACTTTACAATGAAATACAGATCTTTGTATTTATGTTTACATTTCCTTCCTCAACCAGCTATTTGTATAACATTTTCTTTCCCACGGTTTGGTAAATGAATCCTAGGTTTTGATAAATGTAATTTTGAAAACAAGAATACTTTTTAGACATTAATTCTACATTATTTTTTCAGTGGAGTATCCTTTGACCAAAGCCATAATAGTGTTGCACGTCTCTGAGGCACATGTTCAATACTTTAAGCCTACTGGAAAGCTGGTTGTTATGAACTGGAGCAGAAGTCCATCTAGCCCAAACACCTCTGAGTCAGACCAGAGGTTCACCACTGGTCCCTGCCATTCAAGATGCTGGGCAATACTCGATGCTCAGGAAGGGAGCCTAATAATTAGGAAAGCCTGTGGCCACAGTCCTTGGCACAGTATTGTGGACTTTGGGGTACTGTTGCTGGCAAAATAGAGTATTTATATTGAACAAGCCAAGCTGGTAGAAACCAACCAGAAACAAGGAGAGTGTGGAAAGGAAGAGCACAGTATACAGAAGGACTTGATAGAGTTTTTCGGTTTTTTTTTTATTCTTCTGTGATTACAAGTGTTGGTCATGATCTTAGTTTCCAGTAAAACATTCTTGAAAAGCAAGAAGATACACGTAACAACTAAGACCTGTTTTTCTTTTATCACATTTTAAGCATAAATATTAATTCTGTTATCTAACCATACTTAAAATAACTTATTAAAACTGGATTGTTCACTATTAATTTGTCTTAAGTTGTCTTTTCCTGGCTGACTGCCAAAGCAGCTATAGCCATATACAACTGAAAGGCCCAAGAGAATCATAGTACCCTCTAATTACTCTTTAAATACCTCGCATAAGTACTGCCTTTTCTTACAATCATGAGGGCATTAAGTAGGGTTGAAAATTCCAAAACCTTTAGTCCAGATACTCTGCTTTTCTTCCTGAAGCTGAACTTTATGCCTGCCATCAAAAGGTTTGACTGAACCATGGGCAAACATTTGGAATGGGACTGACCATGAACACCACCTTCCACTCTGACCCTTCTTTTGCTACAGGGCCTTCAGTCCTGGTGAATGTACCTGAGACCTGGCTGCATTTATGCTCTGACCTTACCATCATGAATAAAGCATTATTACTGTCTCAGTTTTGCAAGATTAAAAGGTGCTTTGGGCATGTGCAAACAAAGGAAATTCACCCTACTGAACCAAAGTCTTCCAATATGAAAACTGACTTCCCATGTCTGATTAATGCCACAAAATGCTCCTGAAAGTTTCCCCAAAACAAAGTTGAAGACCCTCATCTACAAAGATTTACTTATGTGGGTGTATTTACTCAACTCCACTGTCAATGGAAGTAAATGAAGTTACTCGCTTTTGTAAGCCTCATCTAGTTGATCCTAATGTCTGAACTGAGTGAAGGAATGGTTCAACATTTCTGAAGAATCATTTATTTTTTCCAGACTTCTTTAGACTTCTGGTGTGAAGGACGCCGCAGAAACATGTATCTTAAGCCACAGTTGTTCCTCCCCCTGAAGTACCAATTTGAAAGACAAATGAGTTTAAGTTCAGTAGCACCATCAGAATTCAAAATTTACATAATTTTTTAAGGTACAGATGTAGTCAACATAAATACTTACTAGAGTTTCATGTAACACTATTATAATAGCATTTGCCTTCCAAAAGTACAAAGATAAAATACAGCCAGGTTAACAAAAAAAGTTGTCTAATGTACTATGTAACATCTTAAAGCACCCAAGTAGCTGAAATATAGATGATGCCAGTCTGAGATTTTAGTGGTCATTACTTCATGGGCACTCTCCTGTAACATTACTTTACAGTCAAGAAAAATTGAAACAAAACTCCAGTCTCAGCTGTAACAGCCAACAGGGCCTTGGATCCACTTAATGTTGATCCCTATGGCAGTATCCTGCTGGGCTGTGTGGCTTGGAAAAGCCAGAGCTAACAGTCCTTACAGGAGACCCCTCAGCTCAAGGCCTCCTTTCAGCAGAGCATGACTTTGACCCACTGACTTTTGGGACACGGTGTGAAACCAGGGACCCTATGCAGGTGCCTACCCAATGCGACAACAGAAAAAGCATCTCCCATCCTATTTTCAGTTATTCTTTACATTTTTAAAGAATATGTGTTTAAATCTAAAGGGAACAAAACTCATGCATAAGTAATAGCATTTACTTACTAAATTTCTGGCATTAATGTCATTGTGATCTCTGGTCCTGCAATCAGCCATGCATGTCCACTTTACCTAAGGGTTCAGTCCTGCTTGTTTCAGTAACGTGCTTTTATGCCGGCTTCTGTTTTGATGCATGGGCATCAGTATGGATAAACCTTACAGGTGGAAAAGGCAGTAAGAATGACCTCTTAAAACCAAAAATTAAACCTGTCCTACAGTTAGTTGACAGTATCTTTGCAATATGACTTTTTCCCTAGTAAATCCAGCATACACATGGGAATCTATTAGGGTTTGCCTTCAAAACCTGGCAATTGACACCACAATCCCGAACCCTAAGGCCCTAAGTCATTGGTTTGAATGCAGCTGGGCACTGTAGTGACTGAAAGAAGTTACCCATATTGCAACCATAAAGCAGTTTGGATAAAAAAAAAATAAAAATCAAAACCATAGTGGCTCCCACCTCATAAAACCCATGGCTATAAACCAGCACCCTACTGGCATTCTCAAGGAAAACAAAAATGAAATAAATTCTGAGAATAAGCTATCTACGTGGAGGTAGTTCCTCCAAGGCAACAACTAAACCATTCTGTTACAGAAGTCTGAGAAACTACATTTCTCACTAATCAATCTGTTCCATCAACTAGCAGAGGACATCCAGTACTACAAGCTTAAAACCTTTCATGAAGGCTTCACAAACCACAGATTCACGGAAGATGTCTTGCCTGAAAAGGGCTGCTTGATGTGATGCAGCACAAATAAGAACATGTTCCTAAAGCTATCTTTGTGCTAATACTGACACCAGTTTTTAAATTAACATCAAGGTAGCTTACTCAAACTGTGATCAAAGCATGAGGCAAAACAGTTGGGTCTGAGTAGGGAATACAGATGAAAGAACGTACTTCTTTTAACCAACAGATTGCACTAAGGAATTAACTATTGAAAAGATACAGCTTTTGCCCCCAGACAGAGCAGACAGAAAAGTAAAACCATGCAGCTACTTCGTTCATAACATAAACTTTGACCACATAAACTGACATCTGCCATATAACAGACTTTCATATCACCGTAACATGACAGACATCATTTACTGGAGCAAACTGAGCACTGACTTCATTCTTCAGGAGCAGAAGTACGCAAAGCTCAAAATTAAGAATATTCCTCTAGTGCAGAAGTGCAGGTCTCTCCTCTGTTACATGAATATTGATGAAAAACCTGAATTGTGAATTGAAGGCTTTCAACAGATCTGTTACAATGTACACAGCACACCAAACATTTATGAAGTATTTTTCTAGCAATTTCAAATAACCTAGCAACTTAAATTTTCTTTCAATTTTGTTCATTTGTTTCACAGACAAAATACCTGTTGTTAGGCAATAAATATTCCCCTGAAAAATCTCTCTTTATAATACAAAATACAGATCTTAGCTACTTTAGGTTCACTACTCTCATTCCAAATTAAGTTTTTCAGATTTCAAAGACTGGTATTGGTGTCCAGATATTAAAAACTTATCGAAAACTGGACCACTAGCTCTGTGAGCGGCAAGAGCAGGGAGGCCCCATTTCCTGCATCAGTTTCCAGCTTGAGATAAGCCTTGGCATGAACTCTAACCAGTGTGCCGGTTAAGAGTTCTCTCCTACCTGGCTTCCTCATTTTCACAAGTTTTGTAGAAATTGCTCACCTGGGAGACCTCTGCTGCCAAATTTGTTTGAAATGGGCTAACAGCCAAAACAGTTACTAGAGGGGCTGAGGGCACAGAGACACTGCAGTTGAGCTGACCCTCTTGAGGAAATAAAGCTACCGCACCTCCTGAGGAAATAACAAAACTTGTGGAATAATCACTGCCGATCCCTGCTAACTACTGTCACCCTTTCACGTGCCTGCTATCGCTGGATCTTTCTGCTTCAGATTTAACAAAGCATCAATGCTGCTCTCCTGCTCCCATCACAAATGCTATTTTGTCACAAAATTAACCCCAACACCCTGGCTGTGCAAAACACCCCCATAACCCCTGCTCCATGCCCATGTTCAGCAAGAACCTGCTATAGCTGAATTTACAGACAGGCATGCAAAACTCCAGTGGAAATACAAGGTTGTGTTGTTTGGAAAGAAACAGTTCTTACACCTATGAAGCCTTCAGAAACATACAAGTTATAGCAAAACTGTTCTACCCACTGACAGAGAAACTGCAGGTGCAACTGACAGGGCCCTTTTATTAGAAATCCCTCCTCAAAGGCTTCCTGTCCAAAAATGAAAGAAAAAAAACCTCTGAGATAAGCTTTCAAATCTTGCTTCCCTAAGTAAAGGCCAATTTTGCCTGAAATTTCATTCAGCTATGAATTATCAACAGAAGACAATACACTTTCCTTGGCAACATACTCCAAATTTTACTCTGGTTTTGGAACATTTTGCCAGTTCAAGTAAATCCAAACATTCACTTTTAAATTAATGACTAGTGTCTGCTTAGGGTTTAATTCAGCAAGTACATCTGAATATTCCGCCTTAATCACAGGCAGTTTGAAATACTTCTACCTCAGTTTTCCCAGTGTGAAGTGGACTTTACCTACATACATAGCAGATGTTTGTCTGGTATGGACCGTTCTGAATTAAGTCAATAAACTTGTATATTTACAATACTGTATAATAGAGAAGACACTCAATTCCTTGGCCTGTGGGATGCAAGTAACTTCATGCACAGCAAGTCTGAAACGCAGAAAGTTACGCACAGCCCCCACAGGCACAGGGGCCTCTGTGCCTGTCCAATACATTTCGGTTTAGCCGTATTAAGACGAGGAGGCATGATGAACTGTGATGATTGAACATTTAAATTAATGACTCAGAAACTTAAAGCAGTCGTGTTCCTGCACGACACAGGGCTCCCAACCAGCATAGTGAGAAAAAAAAACCCAAACAAACCCCAGTAATAAAAGAATAGGAAACAATTCCGCGCAGACCAAGCTACAGTGACTCCAAAATCTATTTCCCGAATTTTGCCCCTTAACGCCCCGCTGCCCCCGGAGCCGATCCAGGACAGGAGCACCAGCGCGGGCGGTGACCGCCAGCACCGGCGAACGAGCAGCCGCCCCGCGATCGCGGCA
>JBAFWW010053026.1:0-17779 GCA_036873685.1 Agapornis canus
AAAAAAAACTTCAAGGCCCTTTTGCAGTAAGGGAAAAAAATAATTTTAAGATAAGTGGTATGTTTTCTTAAAATTCAGTAAAAAAAAAACAAAAACAAAAAAAAAAAACCCTGGTAAGCTAAAGTGGCAATGAGGACATACAATGGGAAACAGGAAAGTATTGGAAGCAGAAACAGGGTTTTTTTCTTGTAAGCGCTGCAGAGATTTACCATTAAGCAACTGATCACTAAAAACTTGCTCATTTTCAAAGGCACCTATTCTTATAAAGTTTACATTTCCTGAAACTCACCAATAAGAAACTGGGGAAGGCAAGCAGAGACATACATAGTCCTGGTTGTTGTAATGGAATATGCATTGTTTTCTTGAATGAAAAATAGCAGCCTCAGGGAATACTACTACCTAGCATCCCATTCAGAGATTGGGCAGTATGTAGTTTTAGGTCTTTGTATTAGTCATAGATCTGAATAAAGACTACAGATAATCTCTCCCAACATCTTGTAGGTCACTGAGAAGCATCTGACATTAGGGGGCTGGAACTAGAGGATCTTAAGGTCCTTTCTAACCCTAACTATTCTATGATTCTTTGATTCTCTCCCTACTGTCTTACCAGTTCATTAGGCATAAAGAAGGCATTAGGAATGTGTTTTTCCACACCAACTTAGCGCTAATGATAAAAACAGTCAGCTCTAAATGTTTGCTTGTCACCTGAGCCCAGCCATACCCCTACTCAGAAGAATTTTTGGTCTCGGGCTTGCTGTATTAGATAGGGAGACATGGCTCAGTCACTGTGAACGCTGCAAATATTGTAACACAGAAAATAGTGAACATGAACCAAGAAGATTCTTCAGCTGCAAAGCAAACCACAGGAAAAAAGAATCAGCAACCAGGTGTATGCTGGAAGCTGGAAAGCACAGTTAAATTTCTTCCTTTACATGGTCAAACGTAAACTTCCAGATATTTAGGTACTGTTTATAGGAGCTCAAGAATAAATTTCCAACTGTGAGTAATGTTGATTTGTTATAAAGGGAGCATAGCTGACTCGTTTAAACCAGACATTATTTTCTATGCATTAAAGGCAGGTGAGGTGACCACCTGCAAGGATTTAAAGACTTCTACTGTAAGGTATAAGATTTTAATGCAAGTGAGAGCAGCTAAAATTGGGAATGTAAGTAATATCTCAATGAATTCAATAGAGACTTAAAAATTAATGTGATATGCTTCTATAAGGACAGTGCCAGGAGTGTCCAAAGTACATTATTTTCACTCAGGATGCTGGAAAAACAAGCACAAAAAAATACTCAGTGATCATAGAAAGGTCTCTTTAATTATCCAGTAGAATAAAATACAAATGATGAAGATAAACAAAAACAAACAAACACGCAAACAACAATAAAAACCAAACAAAAAACCCCACGAATGTTTGGATTTTTAGATCTCTGTCAGTCCATTACTTTTTAAATTAATAAAGAAGCAGAGTACCACCAAAGCAAGTATTAGAAATACTGAAGAGAGTTTGCTCCCTTTAGCTTCTTCTGACACAGATGAAAATCCTCTTTGAGTTGTATTTTATTGCAGTGTTTAAAACTGCCTGTGTGACTTACTTAATAAATAGACTGCCATAGGGGGTTGAATTTACAGCAGATGTAACTGCAGCAAAACTGTGGAATTATACCAGGAAAACAATAGATCCTGTATATGTCTGATCACAACACATGTATTCTGTTCTAATTGGTCTTCCTCTCTTGCTGCTGGAATTTTACAGATTGCTATGGTTGAATGAGATGCAAACAACCCTCTGAGGGCAAAGATTACATTTTTGTTTAGAATTTTCACTCAAGTTAAGAATAGCCTCAAGACAGAAGCTAAGTACAAAAAGACGGGGTGGAGGAGAGGAGAGAAGAGAGAGAAAAAACTGATCATAAACTTTTTGGATTTGTTTTTATTCAATTAAACACTTCCTGTTTTATTTGGGGTTTTCTGGTTTTCTTTTTTTTATTTCTTGAAAGTGAAATAGGACATCCTGAGTTCTCTTCTGGCTGCAGAGTTCAACATTTTAAGTTTTTCTTTCCTGTGCCTTTGTACACAACTGTGACATTTGCTTTTGTACATTGCTGAAGCCAAGTCCAAAGTCCAAGAATATTCTCATAAAGAAAAACAACCATCTCATTTGTACAAGCTTTCTTACAGGCAGCCTGCAGAGTCTAACTAGGCAGCCACCAGCCTTTGGGTATGGCCAGAAGGTGCTCTCTGGCTCAAGAGCCTGTTGGGGCCTGTTGTTGGTGTAGATGTTTAGTTTAAACCTACTACAGTCCTTGAGGATGCTGTAAAACTGTGCTGTGGCTGGAGTTTCACAAGTGTTGCAAGACAATGTTGTCGAATATATTCAGCACACACTGCCTTGTACAATGGATAGTATAAATACAAACACATCAATGTAAACTAAAACAGACTGCAAAGTTGACATTGTAGTGTAGCTCTGCTGCGTTAGGAATCCTATAACAAGTGTATAAGTAGTAGAGAAAAATAGAATACACACAGTCCTTTACTAATTAAAAAAAAAAAAAAGAAATATTTTTTCTGCATCAACTAAGGTTTTTACCTTAGTATGGTTCCACTTACAGCTTATATTAATCTCACTACAGAACAAATTACTTTCTGCAACTTTTATGAAATAATAGTTGCTTTTTTTAACCTTCACTAGGAAACAAGAAAAACATCTTCATGAATGCTTATCTCCTACAAATTGTGAATTCTACAGTTACATGCCATCTGATTTATTGCAACTAACAGTACATGTCTGAAAGTTAAGTATCTATCTTAAGTAAGCCATCTGGATTATTTATTATACAGTATAACCTGTTATGTTGTCGATCATCCTACCTCCTTTGTTGTTTTTATTCTGTTTCACATTAAATTTCATTTTATTTTCCATGGTCAACACCTTTGCCAAAATGTTGATTTTATAATCCATGTGCTTATTCTTTCCATTAAAAAATTATTCTGCCACAGTGATCTGTTAATGCAATTATTAAATCTTTTTGCCTTGGAAAAAAAACATTCTTTGAAGCTCCTGCAATAGAATCAGTTTTGAATACTTAAATGAGGAAACAAAAGTGAACTACAGAACAGTTCCAAAAGTTCATCAGCTCTCCAAACTTTCAAAATGAAGTTGACAATGATGGTAGGTTATAAAGATAAACATAAGCAGATCTTGCAATATATTTGCAAATATTTCTAATATATTTGCAAATAAATTTACAGAAAGCAATTTGGGGGCACCCTGGCCTCTATTCAGGGTCAGGAGAATACCAGTTCTGGAAGGCAAACTATCCAGGAGGTAAACATTTTTCAATGTGGAAACAAAATTACTGAAGTCACTCTGAAGGGTGCAAAAGTGATGTGAACATTCTTGCAGACCAGTGCTTCACAAAGGGCTGTCATGGAGCAGTAGCACTCCACAAAACTGATAACTATAAAAGTCTTCACACTCCATCTGTTTGCCTTTATCAGCCAGTCCTTGCAGCGTGTCTTTGGGCTGTTGATGATGAGGGTATGTTGAGTGGCTAGACCACCATAGAGATATTGGTGGCTGTGGTTTGTTGCTTGCTCCCTTGTTTTTCATGCTAAAATCTGCTTTCAGAATCCTGGAGATATATATCCTTCAGCTCTTACTTCAATTTTTATTAAAAGTCTTTTTAGTAGGAAATAATTTGATATCAGTGAGAAGAGGAAGAACTTTCAATTAAAGTCTAAATCATAACTTACTGGTTTTGAAACCATCTAAATTGATGCAGTAAACGACTTTGATATCATTTCAAACAACTTCATAGAAAACTTAATTTGAGAAAAGAAAAATAAAAAATCATGCTCAGGTGTACTTAAATGCACCTAAGACCTTAACTGCACTGAGTAAGGGTATTCAGTGAGCTTCAATACAACAGCACTGCCTTCCCAGTACTTGCTGCTTTTTAAAATTTGTGATTCAATATTAGGAAGATGTGGTTCCAGATCAGATCCCATTAGATAATATTGTTTCATATTATATAAGCATTACTAATAGATGAAAATTCAGCAATTTAGCCATGTGCTCCTCAACACTGCAAAGTTTGTTAATCAGCTAAACACTGTTGTAATCTACACATGTTGAAACAAACAGAATTTGCCACCATTAGTTGTGTGGATGTAAACCTTATTGAAGCCTATGGGAGGAGTTTCCAGATTCCAGTGCATTGCAAAAAAAATACGATATGGTGATAGTTATCCTGTCAGAACAGCAAAACCATATGACAATAGAGCTACCATGTGTTTTTTAAGATCAAGTAGTAACTTTGAAAACAGCTCAAAGCAATCACACACCAGGAGAAGGACAAGAATAAAATTATAGGTCTAATTCTCTATGACCTTAGGCCTTGTGACACATGTTCCTATCCTATCCGAGAAGCAAAAGGAGGCATGGGGAAGAAATGTGAGTGTCACCAGTCCCTGAGCTACTACACTGAGAAAGCAAGATGTGAAAAGACCTCCTGCTTGCCAGAGCTGTGTAAAGTAGCTGCACATTTTCTTAACATGATCTACCAAAAGACAAAATACTGGAAAAAACTGAATTTGGACACTGTCTAAAAAGGAAGGTTTTCTTAGGTCACAAAATAATGGGTTAGAATGAGCTAAGTCTTTAAACAGAGAATACTCCATGTTCTGGGAGCTGAGAAAGACTTGAAAGTTCAGACACAAATGTCTTCCTCATCCACCTTGTCTTTGAAGGAGTGGTCCCTTTTCTGCAGCTTTACTCTAAGCCCAGCAATTTTCAGTGTCTGCTTGGGTAGCAGCAAACTATGGAAATTTCATTCTTTCTATTATTTTTGAAGCTTGCCTGCTCTCCTTTGAGTTCTCACAGACTCCATTCATTCTTCAAGACCCTTTCCAGGTCTTATTATCTTCACCCCCTGCCCCTCTAGCTGTCTAACACAAGCAGAAAAAAAAAATCTAATGGTCAAATTGTTTGTTAAAGAAGGCAGGGGAGCTCATGTTGAGTAGCTATTTCTCTCCAGGCTCTGGCAATTTGGTCTACTTAAATGTGATTTGAGGAGGACAAGTTCAAATGATGCGAGAGTACAGGAAGATGCTCAATTAAAACCACAGTATTTGTTCATATTTTTTTCTCCTACTGTATTTAAATACAGCAGTACCCCTCTAATTATCATGAAAAATAACCGACAATTAGAGAAGAAGCTTAGATTATTGATAGTGTTTCATAGCTAGCAATGCACTGTTGTTTTCCCACATTAAGAAAGGTGTTTAGCATGTCCAGATTTACATAAAGGATGGTTTAAACCTACAAATATACTAGCAAACAAATCCTTTTCAATGTTGTGTCTCTAAATGCTATGAATCTAAATAAGGATAAATTATAATAAAAAAGAATAAGTTCATCATATACAAAATTTTCAAAAGAGGTCTTTCAACTTCCTAATTGACTATGGCAAAATAGGAGTTGATTTACAAAATGAAGTGCAAAATCTTTGTCTTTCTCCAAGAAAAAAAATGTTCAGGCCTTTATTCTAAGAGATTTCAAATGAGTTAATAACTATGAATAGTCCCTCATTTCTAGATACAACCCACTAAGGAAAAAAATCATTGCAGAACAGCATTTGGTAATTATTGGCATTTTAGCATTTTAGCAATAACTAAACTGCTTGAAATAGTTATACAGACCAACTCACTACAATATAGTATCAAATACTTTTATAAGTTGATATTAAGCTGAAACACTCTTCTTCATTAAAACTCATGCATTATTACTTCATTATGGTGAGAGTCTTGCAATGTAGAGAAAGAAGTTGTGTAACAGTTGTTTTATTCCTTGGTAGGAAGATCTATTAATTCAGGAGGTGTAGGCAAGTACATTGATCTTTGTTGCCGTCCAAAAAAGAAATGTCATGTAGAGCAACTTCGTCATTGCTATTCCAACTTACTACTTATTCCAATTTACTGCTTATTCTGCAGTGCCGCCTTTTAGACTTTAAAACAGAAATCCTTGGTGATCTCTGTAAGAATTTAGATTTCTATAAAACTCATAAATCCATCATTATGATGAAAACACAGTTTTAATTGCTTGACGAGATACATAAATTCATGCAAAAGACATATGGTAGAAATCTCTCTTTGGCATTGAAAATGTGTTCTGTTTAGAGGACTTAATCCCACAAACATCCAGAATTCCACTCGGCATTATCAGGTGTTCCAGAAACATTGGAGCACTAAAATGTGTGTCTTACCTTTCATAACGTAATCTCTGCTATGGTTTCCACTCATGAGGAATCTACTGATTTAAAAAAATCCATGTCTTTTCTGGTTGTGATAACAATGCTGCATTGGATGTATCCACCTTGATTTTATATCCAGTCTTCCACAGAAACCTGCTGCAGAGGAAAGATGGTAAGGATAATACAGAAGGCTATATGAAAAGTAATAAACAGTGGGTGGAATTTGTTCCATGTAACTGCAGCCACCTATGACAAATTAGCACCTAATATCTTCTGAAAGAACAAAAATTAAATGTTTAAAGCAAATGGGATGCATCACTCTCTGGAAGTTATTTTCTTTATCAAACGTAAAAGGATCATCTATGAATAACTTTCAAGGAATATCTAAATTCTGGATAAAAGGACTCTAACTTTTAAATTTCATCTATTAAAAAAGAGTTAAAAAAATATCTTAGGCTTGGGTGGATACCTTCCAGTGCTTGTGTTCAAAATATTCCATGCTATTTGCCTGCACTGACACATAACTGGACACACTTCCAACTTTTATCTAAGTACCCAGATCATTCTCTCTATCTTCCTTTCTTGAAGTCTGACATAGAGGAACGTCCACCCATGTGCAGTGACAATCAGCAATTTAGCCACTAAACCTTCCAAGAATCCAAAGTTGATGAAACTACATTCTGCTTTTGTGTGTTCAGATATATCTGAGTATCTACCTCCCTCCTACGTACACATGCTCAAAAACTTTTATAAGAGAAACTAGAATTTCAAATATATTAAATTCCAATAAATTATTTGACACTGTGTATTTGTTATTAGCAAGTGCACTGATGAAAGTGATGAAGTCTGGGCTCACTTCTTAAGAATTATAAGGAAAAGCTCAGGGTAGGATTCACTCAAGGCAAATACCCATAAGGAACACAACAGAGATACTGGTTTCAAACTGGATGGGGAAGTCTCTCAGCATAAGAGGACATTGCTAAAGTATTTCCCATAATCCTGCCTCATAGGAAATTTGGTAATTGTATTAATGATTTGCCAATAACATTTCTGATAATAATTAAAATATTTCTGAAGTTCTTCATAGCATGTGGTCACTTAAAGTACTTCAGATAAACTGAATAATGAGTTCTAACAGCATGATCAGACTAACAGCTGGAAAATGTAATCTTATTCATCAAGGTGCAAGAATAAAAACAGAGGAAAGGATGACGGAACTAGTCAATGTCGATACTTGTGGTTACTGGGGGTTAGGTGTTAGCTTTCTAATCACACTCCAAAGCTGCTGCTGGTGCAGTCAGAGTCCCAAGAGAAACACACAAGAAGCACTGCATTGTTTGTCTTTCGGCTATGCCATATAAAAAAAGAAAGAGTAGCTTTTCCCTTCCATTATTTCAATACAGGAAATAAAAATAATAAATTGCAACTAAGCACACACACACACACACACACACACATTCTGTAAATATGAATACTGAATAAACCAGAGGGAATCCCAATCAGGTCACTGCCATTTCACAAACCAAGGAAGCCAAATTTGTTCATTGTACCATTTGATGCAAATTATTCCCCAAGTCCTGCCAGAGAGGCAACAATCCAAAATTATTCCTATGCTTAAACAGTACTTATGGGCTGGGTACTTCTGTAGTTTTCTATATTATCTGGCTTTATGTGTTGCTAATAGAAATATCCTATAATATTATGTAGTATTGAAAGTCAGAAATATTCTTACAGAAATTGTTTAAGTAAAGTCTTGGCTTTAATAGAGAATATTTTCTCTCTCTTTTGCTTTCTCATTTCTTTGTCTTTTCCTTTTTTTTAAATAACATTTAATGACATATAATTGTTCTCCTACTACAAAAACACCTGAAAGTTAATTTATGATTTCTGTAGTAAGGCATTGATCTGCTAAATTACATGAGATCCATAGCATAAGGGACCAGTGGATTTTGTGTAATTCACTGCACAGGGATAAGATGTGGTTAACCTAGGTGATACACTAGGCTGTATGCCAGCAAGGCTTGCAATACAACTGAGCTTCAGTTTCTTTTCAAGAAGGACATCCAAAAATGATTGCACAGTACAGACACCAAGCTAGCTAATAAGTATGCAGAAAAGGCAATCATTCTGGCAGAATGTGGTCTTCTAGTAGTGTAGCTTGAATTAGAATTAGGTAGCCAGGAGGATCACTTTTGTCTGCATATCTGAATATGATGAACCTGCAAGCTTCTTACAGGGAAGAGGGAGGGAGGAGTGAAATTGTATAAACCCCTGTGTCTCGCTTTAGAAGAGAAGTGTGAAGGTGAAATATTATTTTCAATATTTCATTAGCTGAAATATATTAGTAGAGCATTATATCCTTTCTCTAGTACTCTGCTGCTTAGTTATAAAGGCAATCTATTAAATCTTCATTAATTTCCTGGTTAATATTTATGCAACCTGACTATATTGCTACAAAAGTCTTTAGGATAATCCTTAAAAAGATTACAAGTACAAGCATAAAGTCCATTTCTACTAAGCAAGGTAGTTAGGCATGTGTTTAAGTTCTTGCTCTAGGGCTGTAAGTGCTCTAATGAACAGGCATCTACTTCCTCACGTGCTTACAGCTGAGCATATAATAAACATTCTGGGGTTAGATTTATTCGAAAGACAATGACATAGGATCCTTCTTTCAGATGTCTTCATACAGGTTTTTAAGCTTGTCCAAAACCCAGCTTAAATTACCTGTTCAATATTTAGTTAATCCCACCCTGGTATATAACTGTACAGTACTCCAGTGTATTAATAAAAGCTTCTAAAAGAAGTAGTAAACCAGAAAATGCTTGGATACTACACGTGCTGTACCAATGTTGATTTCTCGTTACATGTCATACACTATTATCTAAAGAAGCAGAAAATATTATTTCATTTCATCAAGTGTGATACACATGAGATTGTCAAAATGCAGTTAAATACTCCTCTAAATATTTACATTTCAGTCCTCAAGTGTTTTTATCCCTCAGGCATGCCAAAATAGAAATATCAGCATATCTCTACCCACTTGGAAGACCATTTTATTATCCCTCACAGACAAAATAATTTCAGCTTTGGGCAGCAGCTGAGCTTCTGTTGGTGGCAGTCTTCCTCCGTTTTGCCCTATGTCCCTGATCTTATGTTCTACCAAAGTTTCTTAAACCCAGAAAAAAAAAAAAAAAAGAAAAAAAGAAATTATGCACAAAAAAAAAAACATATGTATTTCCCAAAACAGTGAATATGTCCTATAAGGTCCTTACAAAAGTATCATAGAAACACAGAATCAGATAGGTTAGAAAAGACCTTTAAGACCATCAAGTCGGACCTTTATCTCAACACTAAACCATGCATCATGGTTCAACCCAGGGCATCATGTCTACATGGCTGATTTTAAACTATTGCAGAATATGCTTCCAGATGCCAGAGAGATCTTAATTAATGAGAAAATTAGCTGTCAAATATTAGATCACTTGATATTCCTGTGAACTTGGCTGAAATGTTGACTATCACTTGTTTATTTTGAAATCTTTACTTAAAAGATGTAGATGTCAGTTGGGAATTGCAGTGACTTCAGCTAAGTTTTCTCTTGGAGATCCAGGCAAATGAAAGTCAGTTGCTTCCTTATGCTACATGATGAATGTGATAATTAAGACTATTATGTGTAAGATGGGCACCTGCTTCTTAGACATCTGTCTACATTGTGGTAGAGCTGATGCAGGACGCCAGCATCTGCTCTTCAGGTAAGGATCTGTCCAACCTGCACGGACATTTGGGGGTTTTTTGAACAAAGAAGTGTTTTATGAAATGGGAGTGCTATGAGAGGATTGACTAGAGTGTTAAAAATTCTAAATATTCCTTTTTGGTCTGGGAGTGTAAATTCTAATTCTTTCCATCATAAACGGTAATGAAGGTGACCTCTTCAATGTCTTAAATCAGCTCTGGGTCCATTTAAGAAACACAGATTCTTATAAAATTACATAAAGTAACTATACAGCAAAAATAAATCAACTTTTCTGAAATCCCTGTTCTTACGGATTTAACCCAACTAAAATCTATGTAAAATTGATAAAATAATAATAAAATGATAGCTGGTAGATATAAAAATATACATAGAAATTATACTTAAGTATGGGTATAATCTATAAGCACTATTTGGAAAATTATTAAAAGAATGCAAAACAAATAATAGAATTATGCAGCAGTTATGTGAATTATGAACATTATTCCCTCTCAAATGTAATAAGATAATTTTCATATGTTTCACACTTTGGAGGAAAGGTAGGCATTATGTTATGCAGAACCTTAAGGAAGTGAAAAATATTTCTATGGTATCTTATGTTTATCTTTGATAAACAGTGTTCTGCCTTTGATAGAATGCCAATTTGATATAAAAATCCCAATTATTGTGATCATGCATCTATATATTCTCATCAATTTCTGAAAAAGCTTCATCAAAAGTTCACTTTTTTTGTACATGTTTTATGTTAAAAAAAATGCTGGTGCAATGAGTAAAAGGGATCTTCCCCATATCTATATGAGTCTTATTTTATCTTTTGTTATATTTTGATTGATTTTTTTTAATTTGCTCTATTTTCCTTGCTAGTTTTAATGTTCTTTCTCTAATGTTTTTTGATTAGTGGATCAAGCTATAATTAAAATTACCCTAAAGTGCAGGGGGTTTTGAACAAAACTCTGGAGAACTTTTGTATAACTACAGACTTCTCCTTTGTTTGTTACAAAAAGGTTTACTTGAATTACTTTTAGCACTTGAAAGATGAAAAGCTCTTCTAACAAAACCGAGAAAGTATGTTTTCTATATTACCATCTATGCAGGTATTTTTATATGTAGGAATACATTTTTAAAGCACTGCAAGGGAGTTATGTGCTAAAATCTGTTCATGTATAACAGGATTTGGACTAATATCACCCACACACTACTTTGAATCTATATCCTTCTCTGTTTTTAACAGTTTATGGCCAGGAAAGGGACTGTGGTTTGGAAGAAGCTGACATTTGTGAAATAAAAAACTTACTAAGAAAACAAAAATGCAATCAAACCAGTAAATTACAATTAAAGCATACACTGTAATTATCATATTTATTATAATAATAACACCTTTTTAACTTAAGGAAATATCTTTTTTCTAAGGATAGCAGTAGCTTAAAAACATTTTCCTTTTTATCAGCTCCTTTGCATGTGTAACAAATTAGGTTCATGAAATTTGTTCTAGAAAGGATACAGATTCTCTGTGTATAGGAAGCAAGGTAATGATACTGAATCTGATAAAGCTACATGGATTTAAGAGAATTTCAGATTTGGTCCAAAGCCTTAACAGCATCTGTTTTTATAAGTGCTCAGAAGAAGCAAACAAACTGATCTTTAGCACACTATGTGACAGAACAAACAAGCCGCTCAGAAGATCGTTCTGGTTTCTATTTTTGGTGTTGTTCTATATGCCAAAAAGTTTAAGATTGAAAATGATAAGACTATAGAAGAGAAGCTATGTATGTGCTTATATTTGAATACACATCTTACCTACAAAAAATATGCTACTGCATAAGATCACTCTAACTTAAATAGTTATGGGCTCTTTCTGACTCATCCAGGGCGCTTAAAGTCACCAGTGTCTTAGTAAAGGAGGACGCACCTCCTTCCATATGGCAGTTTCCATGCAGAACTGGGATTCTGCTCTGCAGCTCACCTTGCAAGCTGGGTGGAGGAAACTCACCATGCTTAAAGCAGAAATTCAGTCACCTCTTTCTTTGATTTTTTGTTTAGAAAAGAGGTCCAAGCCTCGTGCGAAGGCCAATTGTATGAGCTAGCAGCTCCTTGAAAACTCTTACATTTTTTTGAGTGTGAGGCAGACTTCATGTAAGAGTCTTCAGTTCATAACAGTCTAAAGGCAAAAGTAAGAACTAAATAGTTCAGGGAGTGGCACTGAACAGCACATTTGCTGTCACTCTGTCTCAATCCTTTGGTAAAACAGTTTCTGCACATTCAAAGATATGCAGGTGAAAAAATCAATGTAACAAGAATACAACTGAATCCCATACAGAAATATCACCAGGAACTTCACATTGGATGGCTGGCTGGAACACAGTGCTAATAGAATGTGTATTTCATAGACTGAAACTCATGTATGAAATTGTAAAGGATTTTGAAATAAAAAAGTACTTACACAGAAAACCAAAATATTTTCACTGTAAGAAACAGAAATTGGTTTATCATCACTACAGCTTGTAGCATCCAAAACTCAACACTTGTTTATGTTGAGCAATGACTATCAGTTACCTGAGGGAACTATTAAGCTGTTTCTTTTAATAAAATCTGGGAGGAAAAAAGTACACGTTTTAAAACCTTTGTTGTTGTTTAAGTTAATAAAGCTTTTACGATCAGACCAGTTGTAAAGTCTGTCAAGCCTGTATTTCCCTTCAGGACAAAATCTCTAGAAGTTTTTATTCTCTCTTTATTTCTCTACATAACCTTCTCATGCTTTTCCTTATATCCCAGATGTGGCTGGTATTTTTACCTTTTTTGCCCAGTGAAATATCCGTGGGTTTCATTTGGGTCTTTTTCTACCCAGCTTCATCTGGAAAGTAACCCACATCTCTCAAGTTCTTTCTACCTATGCATAGTGCCTGTGGGACATCTACATATCTGATGCATCAGGTCACACAATGAGTAAGTGTCTATAATTCTATGCTAGAGTAGAGAAATGTATTCTTATAGCAGGATACCAGCCAGTTGTGTTACTTCCAGTCAGAAAGTGAATCAGTAACACATATTATGCTACAGACATGTCAGATGTATTTCATTGCTGGAGGGCAGGTGGAAAGAGCCATTAATAATATGACATAAGATTCTTGAATAAGATCCTTCCCTAAGACTAGTTTTGCAAAAATCTGCCAATATAATAACTGGAGAATGACTGCCAAAGGACTTTTTTCCCTCATAATTTGATATAAAAACCAGACACAACATACAGTCAGGGGGTGGGGGGAAGGTTAGAGACTGAGAGAGAGAGAAAGGGAGAGAAGACATTAATTTCCTCCCCGTTCCACCCACTCAGGGAAATTCATGTGCACAGTTTGCTAAGTTCTGTGAAGTAAAATTCAAATGGAAGTAAAGAATATGTATGACAAAAAGCAGGTATTATCCAGAACTGTTCTGATTGAAGTTTTTAACATAAATATACATGCCTTTCTAAAGAGACACTCTATTTCAGCCACAAAACATTGGTTTTCATGATATAATTTCACTTGTGTGCATATATATATATAGCACTTCAAGATCACATTGCATAATATGAGATGATCATAAGGGTGCTTCAGGGTCCCAGATTTCCTGAACAAACACTAAACACACACTGTAGACAAAATTTTTATATAACATACACATACATTGTTTTCCCTTTTCTTTGAAAGGGAGAAACTTATAGAATTACCTTTTCAGATGTCACAAATAACTAATCAATGTTTTGTCATTAAACCCACCAAAAAATTGCTAATTAAACCTTAAATCATCCATATTATCAACACAGTTTGCTCCATTATGCGTGTAATATCTAAAGTTGGTTTCAAAGCTGATTCATTATAAGGTTTCCCACTTCTAGTAAATGGAGCTGTCCAGAAAACTATATTGCACCAAACCTCTCAGAGTGCAGTGATGTACTAAACACAGCATATTTACTGGTATGACAAACTGACATACTTGTATCTGGAAGTGGGAGTAGATTGCTGATCCTCACTTTGCAAGTATGAGGTTAATAGTTACATACACCTAACTTTAAAATCACACTTGCCCCCTCCCCCCCCATCCCCCAATGAATGCTACAGCCTGTTTCTAAATTAAAATAGGCATTTTTTTCTCAAAAGTGAAGAAAACATTTTTTCTTCTATTGAAACATTATCTGAAAAATGCCCGCATTTTACTCAAAACAAAGGAGACAGCATCTATTCCCTCTGCAACTTTGAAAAGCAATTGCAATAAATTTTATGTCTTTGATAAGTGAAAAATTACAAACATTTAATGTATAATATCTTATCAGTAGCATATTTCCTCTTACCAGGATGAAGAGATAGAAATCATGGCCTGTCTTGCAACTCAGCTTTCTAAAATGAGGTAGCCATGAGGACCATAGGCTGAGGAAGCAGCATATGTACTGCTGTAATGGAGCACACTGAGGTATATGATAAAAACTGCCAGGATATGAGGATTTGGGCTCACAATAGACATTTTTAAAGTCTGTGATCCAAGATAAGTATAATGACACACCTAACAACAGTATTTTCCCTTATATAAGGCAGTATTTTTAAAATATCTGATTCTTTTCCAAGTTCATAATATTACAATAACACAACTCAACTAGGAAACATTGATTTTTCAATACTGCATCTATCTTTTGCTACAAGCATCTACATTGATTTAATAATTATTCTTATATATCAGCTTGGTTCAGTAATTTCCAAATATTTATGTAATTTTCTCAAAATATGTATTGTTTGTGGGGTAGACAGCTTATTTGACTGTTTGAACAGATGTTAAACTTGTAAAACAGACAGTCCTTCTTTTCCTGTTTTTCTGAACAAACGCAATTCATCATTTTAGAGTTTAATTTCATATTGACAATTCTTGTTTCTTCCATTTTTGTTTTATTGTTACTGTGGATCTGTTGTATGACAGACAGCTTTTAGCTTCCATTTGCACTGTGAAACCTTTTACCTGTGGATTTGTGATTCTGCAGGGGCTGTTCCAGTGGTTTGTCTGGTTCCTGTGATATTGTTCTAACAGCCTTGAATCTGTGAATACCCAGATATTACAGTGGGATTCTCATGGGAAGTTTCATGGGATTGCTTCTGACATGACACTTAACCCTTTCCTACACCCCTTTCATACTTCTAGTTTTGTATTTTCTAGTTTATTCTACAGGAAAAGGGGGCCAAGTAAAAAACATAGCTGAAAATAACCATAACCAAACCATGCTCCAACCAGCAGCCCCATGAACAGGAACAGGAACAGGTTCTTCAGAAGGGAGCCTGGACATGCCCCTGTTAAAACTATATAGTACTAAGGAAAAACTATCTGGGGACCTTCTGCTGCACTCAAGAAGACACTTACCAGAGTGCACTCTGTCACTTCTCCATCCACCTAGCCACTGCAGGAAGTTTTCTATTTCCCTTTTCTTTCACTCTGCCTCTCTCCCCCTTTTCCTTGTTTTGCTTTGTTTCCTTTTTCATTAAAGTAACCTTTACTTACCATCTACAGTTAATGTGTGCAATACAATGGACCCCACATGCAGCCTGTGCCACCATTTTTTGTGAAACACTTGGAAGAAATTCTACTTCTTATCTGGACACTAGAATAAACTCAGTGCCTAGCTTGCAAGCTTTAATTTATAACTATGCCATTACTTTGACTCATTACTTGGTGAATCCCATTGTCTTCAGACTGCAGGGCAGGTCCCCTCGCCTCCAAACCCAACCAGAGCATGGCACAACCTTTCTCCAGGCTGTTTGATATACCTACACTCCCAAAGAACTGAGGGAATAAGCAGAGGAAGCAACACATGTGATGCTCAGCCTGTAGAAGTGCTCCTACATCCCGTAGCACAGCAGAGGTGAGGCATTACAGCAGCTGAGATGTGGTACCTATGCTAGGCCTTTTTACCATTTCATCTGTAACACAGTCTGCAAACTCTTTCTATTCAGACTGCCTGTGCTGAAAGGGCCTTTGCAGAAGTGCTGACAGCAACTGTCAGTTTTGCCTTGCAGTACTCAAACATACACATTAGGAATTAAGGAAAATTAAGATTTTTTTTTTCATTTTTCTATTTGCCAGGATTAGTCTGTCATATTGCTATTGAAACATTATATACCCCTTACTGTCAAATTTTGGGTATCACAGAATCAGAATGGTTTGGGTCAGAAGAAACCTTAAAGTTCATCTAGTTCCAATCCCCCTGCCATGGGCAGGGACACCTTCCACTAGACCAGGTTGCTCCAAGCCCCATCCCGCCTTGCCTTGAACACTCCCAGGGATGGGGCATTCACAGCTTCTCTGAGCAGCCTGTGCCAGTGTCTCACCACTCTCACAGTAAAGAACTTCTTCCTTCACAAAAAAGAACTTTCTCCTAATATCCAGTCCAAATCTACCCTCTTCCAGTATAAAGCCATTGCCCTGTGTCCTATCTAACTGAGACATCTTATAGTTTGGTTCCAGCTCCACAATACGTGCAAAAGTTATGTCTAAAACACTGATGAATCACACACACACACTTAATTATTACCCTGTGAGAATAATTCACAGATCCAAAAGCTGATTTCTAAGTGGGTGTAGTGAATCTACCTGTATTCAGTTACCTGTTGCAGCTGAATAGATGTCCAATTTTGTACCATTATCGGGCTATGACACTACATGAAAGGAATATTTAGTTAACATTAAGCAGAATAGTCATGTACATGAGAACCAGAGGCATGTGAGAATATATGAAATGAATGATTTAGAAATTGAGTTACAAACTGAGCTCAGAGTCAGCTTGCTTCACTAATTTTTAGATTGTCAGTTATCTAGTGAAAATTAGTGATCTGAGCTCCCCTTAGTAAGAAGGGATCAGTAAAGAGAGACATGAACCCAAAAAGAATTTCCATCTGTCTTGAATACTTACTTTAGAATATGATGATAATTTAAGACATGATCATCTAAGGTTTAGAGGTCTAATATGTAGTTGGATGATCCAGATCTAATAGCTTCAGTGTCCCCAGGAAAAATGTAAACTAACTGTATTTAAAACTTCCTCATAAATTTAAGGTTGCCTCACTAGAAAACCAAAGAATCCATTTGATATTAGATCAAACTGGAAATAGATTTTTGCAATCCATTTTAGAATCCTATAAATTCTTATGAATAATATGCAAGACTACATGTAATTAAACCCACCTTTAAATTCTAAAAGAAAAAAACTGAAACAAAATTTTAGACTCTTATTGACAGCCTCATTTCTGGTCTTGCCATGTTAATTTATTTGTTTCTAGTTGTTTATTCATTTTTTAATGAATTCATTTTTTAACCCTGACTTAGATGAAACATTAAGCATCAAGCTTAAATGACATGAATATCAATATTTCCTTCAATAAAATTAGTTAAACTACTTTAGGTTACATTGAAGTGGTTTTGATAGGAGGCTTGACAGACTTGTCAAGGATGGTTTAAACTAGATGTGTTGGGGGAGGGGGCATCATTCCATCCCAACACACCCAGTCTATTGCCACCACCTATAATAAATGCTCAGAGCAACATAGTGATATTCCAGCTGCTCCAGCCAACGAGTAATTTGGAGCTCGGCTCAGGTGTCTCTATACAAACGCCTGTAGCATGGGGAACAAAGAAGAGAAATTAGAGATGTGTGCCCATCTATGGGGGTATGATATAATGGGTATCACAGAAACATGATGGGATGGCTCCTATGACTGGAGTGTTGGAATGGAAGGTTACAGGCTTTTTAGGA
>JBAFWW010053029.1:0-25858 GCA_036873685.1 Agapornis canus
CCAACCTGGCCTTGAACACTGACAGGGATGGGGCAGCCACAGCTTCTCTGGGCAACCTCTGCCAGGGCCTCACAACCCTCACAGGGAAGTGAAGTTTAGAGTTCTAACAACAAATACATCCAAAGAAACAGATATGAAGGAGCTTAGGTAAAGTGATCACCATTTTACAACCAACTCTCACTATATTTGACAAGAACCACGAAGCCACATGAAGAAAAACAGAGCTGAAGATACTGAACTGCACATGTAAAGAGGCACCAACACACTCCCAAGAAAACACAACGGGTATTTGTATGTTGGTTAATGAAGGGCTGACCCAAGTGGCCACTGTGCAGCAGCCCAAGGTCACTGACTTACAGGGTGATGGCAGAACACAGATTCTCTTGTTCTGAAAGAACAAAGGCTCCTACTCCCTGAACTGCAGGAAATTCTTTGTCAGCAGTATACGACCACCGACACATACCTACAGGCTTGAGCCTGTATCCAACAATATTCTGCATTCTTTATACACAATGGTATCACACTGATATTGTTGTTTATGTAATTGCATGCAAGTGTATTATGGAAACTAATTCAGTTAAAGCTGCTCTTTTTTCAATTAACAATAAAATGTCAGACTTTAAGCAGCAACTGTAGATTTTGTTTATTCTGATAAAGGCCCTGAAGAGTTATCACTTAATGGAAATCTGGAGGTGAAAGGTTTGGAGCACGCAACCCTTTGTGCAGAGTCACAGTTGAATGAATTATGATTATTACAAAAAGCCATCTTTATAATGAAGTGAGTTTTATTTTAAAAGTTGCTTTCAGATAGAGATCTGGGCTACTTTGAAGACATGCCAGCATGCAGAACTGACCATGTTACCCTTCTGTGAGTTTTAACCAAGCAAGACAGACACATCCAGAAGTTTTATCTTTGCACTGACCAGTCTCTTCAAAGGAAGAAATGGGGCTCTTAAACAGTTATCTTTTCAACCCTGTCCTCCTTTGTTTTCAACTTGGAAGTCAAATCCCAGAACAGTTTGGGTTGGAAGGGACCTTAAAGCTCATTCAGTTCCACCCAACCCTGCCATGGGCAGGGACGCCTTTGACGAGACCAGGATGCTCCAAGCCCCATCCAACCTGGCCTTGAACACTGACAGGGATGGGGCAGCCACAGCTTCTCTGGAGCAGCCTGTTCCAGTGTCTCACCACCCTCACTATAAAGAATTTCTTCCTAATATCTCATCTAAATTTACCCTCTTTCAGGTTGAAGCCATTAGCCCTTGTCCTGACTTCATGTCCTTGTAAAAAGCCCCTCTCCAGATCTCTTGTAGGTCCCTTTAATGTACTGGAAGGCTTCTAAGGTGTCCCCAGACTTTCTCTGCTCCAGGATGAACAAGCCCATCTCTTCTAGTCTGTCTTTATAGCAGAGGTGCTCCAGGCCCCTAATCACCTTTGTACCCTCCTCTGGACTCACTCTAGGAGCTCCATGTCCTTCTTGTGTTGGGGGCCCCAGAACTAAATACAGAAATTAGCCTCCTGCTCTGACTCATCCTCTAAAGGAACTTCTGCTTTGGTTTCAAAGGGTGGTGAGTCCTTACATATTTCTAAACTAAACCAAACCACACCTTATATTTTTGGGAGAGAAAGAAACCAGCTTTGCTCAGCTCTCCCATGTGAAAAACCTTTCAACTGTCAGCATTTCCTTTACACATTAGAGAGACCTCTTCTGAAATCCCCAAGCTGGTTTGCCATGCCCAAAGCCTTCCATCTAGATGTACAGGTGGTTAAGGCCCCAGTTGTACCACAGAAGGGTTTTTGTAGATCCCATGAAGCTTCCTGAGACCTTTCACTGAGGTTCTGGATTTGTTTCCCATTCCTGGGGCATCACAGGATTTCTCCTTCAAGAACTGTAAGGCCAGCTCTGAGATGACCATCCTCAGAGCAGAGAGAAGGAGAAAGCAGGGCAACTGTGGGGTTTATTTTACCAGTTTTTCTGACTCAGACTGAATACCGCTGGACAGTACTGACAAACCTTGGACTTCTTTATGGAGATGGTAGGTGTTCTATAGGTGCTCTGCACTGCTATCCTCATGCCACCGTCGTTTTCCTGTTTTTGTCCCCTACCTGCTGCCAAGTCTTTCCTGTGGAAGGGGTTTTATTATTTTTACTTGTCTGGGCAGGCTCACTGCTGAGAAATTCAGCAGGGAGAGCAGTTACCACAGATGCCTGTAGGGCAGTAAATGAGAAAGCACTAGTGTACAGAAATAATGCTGTGTGAGACACAAGTTCTGAAAGGGAAACTGCAGAATAAAGACCTCCTAACCCAATTAACCCAGAGTTTCAGACTGTTCTGAACACTGGTCCCATCCTACCTTTTAAATTATGAGTCCTACAGCAAGGGATAAGGAGAACAAATAATTTGAGAGTTAAGACACAATTTGTAGGCCTGGGAAACCTGGTTACAATTCTTGGCTCTGCCAAGAGCTTCCTTCCTGACCTTTTCCAAGTGGTTTCATTCCTTCTGTGAAGCAGTGCTTATTGACAAACTCTCCTTGTTATAATGCTCATACCGAGGCATGGAAAACTCTGACTCTGTGACTTTTCTTTTAGATATTTGTCAGGTCAACTTGGATGAGAAAGGTGTTTGGAGGTTAGAAAATGAATAGCAACAAGAAATTCAGCCCAACAGCATATTCATTCAGCTTTGGCAAAACCATAAACAATCAAAAACAACGTGTGTTGAAATAGGAGGTACTGGGGAACCTTGCAAGTGGCTAGTGCTTCCAAGTCAAGCCTCTGATAAAGTCATTGAATTTCAAGCACATCATTAACCTGATTTTTGCTAAGGCTTTTCTGTGATGGTGTGATGCCAGTCACAGAATCATAGAACGGCTAGGGTTGGAAAGGACCTTAAGATCATCTAGTTTCAACTGCCCCCTGCCATTAGCAGGGATGCCTCAACCTACGCCATGTCACCCAAGGTTCTGTCATCACAAACCACAACACATCAACTACATATCACAACATAACATTTCAAACACACTGTGGACAGAGAAAAAAGGGCACATGGTGGCAAAAACCTCCCCATCTGATAGTTTTAAGCTACCATGTAGAAATTTGTAGTCAGAAAGTATCCTCAGAGCTGTTGCTTGTCTCCCAGCATAATCCACACATGCTCTTTTGAAGCCTAAGACGTATTGTAAAACGCTGAAAGGGTATGAGGATGTTCAGGTACTTAGGGTGAGAGCTAGCACAGGCTGTGCACCTGGTTCCCTCGTTTTCAGGGAGGAGTTTATTTATGGTGGGAGTCTTGAACAACAGGTTATAACCCTGCTTCATAGAGAAAAGCAGAATCTCTCTAAATCCATGCCAGATCTGAGGAATAGGAAAAAGAAATTCCTTCCTAAAACCAGATCTGGCAATGGGATTAATATGGATGGCATGACCACCTCACACCTGCTGTGCTCCAGGGGTAACTCTCCCTTCCTCTAGCAGCACCAGAACATTTGTCCCACACCCTGTCTCTACAGCTCAGCCCCAAAGTGCCAGGAGAAAAAAGGGCAAAAAGAGACAGAGTTGGGATTAAGAATCATGGGAAACAAAATCCTCCTTTTCCCTCTGTCTAGCTAATGTGAATACCCCACAGCCTCTGTAAGCAACCTGTGCAAATAGGATCAGCGCAATGTCAATAAAATACTCTCATCCTCTCTTGCAGGAAGACACAAAAGACCCATGTATCTTCTCATTGAAACCTTTCTGAGCTCCAGGTTTGTCCTGAACCTGCCCCAGGATCCTAACTTCATCAGGGTTCTTTCTGAAACTATGCCCCTTCTTTTCCAGAAGACAGTTTCAAACAGGCATGCAGACTTACAGCTGTAAATGTTTCACTACTTGTTTAGACTGTCACTGACCAGGAAGCATCTGCAATGATTTTATATGGAGGAGGCTTGGCAGCAGTAAATTATCATCTGACCTGATGTTGTGGTTGTTTAACTTCTTCTACTTTTCTTTTTTTTTTCCTGCTCCTCCAAGGAGATCTGGGATCCGGGACATGTTAAACATTATTTTGCTGACTTTAAATTGTTTTGCAATATTGCAGTCAACTTGAATGCCAAACTCAAGCCTGTAAACTATTTTTAACCTTGACTTTGTCAGTGCAATGGATACTGTCATATCAAAGTATTTAAGGGTTTGTGGTAAAACTTCCTCAAACCAATTTTTTCTCAGATGAGAATAGTCTTACTGGAAGCCTATACAGATAGGAGCTATAAAAATGGGGTTGAAAATTGAATCAGGCTGCAGGAAGAAAACAATCCTTTTGTATCAAGGCAGCATAAAAGCAGGCGGTTTTTGGAACAGGGATGGGTTCCGTTCATAGCATACACATAAAACCAGTCTAACTCTAATGTGGTCCTGAAAGCATCTCATGGATGAAAGCTCCTGTTCTGCAACACTTCTGCAAAATGGTGCTGTATGCATGCAGCAGAGCTACTCCTTGTCAGCTGAGCCAGCACTATTATTTATCTTCCTAGCCCTTGAAAGATGGACAAACACCAAGTTAGATTTCAGCATCTTTGTGGCAAGGGCCCATTGCCCTGAGAATTATGAGCAGAGATGTTTACCACTAGACAGGTGTCTGGTTGGGCTTGTCTGTGGGTGAACATCCCGTACGATGGAATCCAACCTTCATCTTTTGAAACCAGGGAGACAACTGCCAGTGGAGCAGGGAGTTGTGAGTGTAGATGCACGTATGGATCACTCCTATGCAGACAGTTGTCTCTGCAGCACAGCAAGCACACAGTGCAGTAATTCCTCTCAGGAGCACAGGTTCACTCTCTAGGAACCAGTTACTAGAAATATGATGCCACATGAAAACCCTGAGCTGTCACTGCAGCTGAGTAAAGCTGACAACTGTGTTTGAGCTTACTGTTGTTTTAGACCAGAGGACCAGAGGGTTGGATGTTCTTCATCTCCAGGAATAAATATCACTGAGAAGGTTGTTTGGGAGTGTGTATATTTTTGTTTGTTGGTTTGGTTCTTTATTTTGTTGTCCTTCTGCCTTAAAACACAATCAAATTGTGTAATTAGAAAGCTGTGGGAGAACAGATTTTACAAAAACGACCTGTGAAATTTGGTAGATGCTCTTGGACTTGTCTGAAAAATAGGAATTTTTCAAGGTAAATGCATCATATCAGCCCAACAGTGAAGAATATAAATGGGTCTCATATGATCACAGTCAGCTGGCAAATACTGATGGTAAAAAATGTGAGACATCAGGATGAGGAAAAAGACATTACTGATGAAAAATTGTGTTTGAATATCACAGCAATTTACTACCTACTTAAAATGCAGAAGCCTGTCAGGATATCCTAGCTGGACATTGCTAGATTTTTATCTAGTATGGAAACCCTCAGGTTTCCATTAGGACAGAGAGATGATGGGATGAGGTCTGGTTCAGCTTCTCTTGGTGCTGCTGGGGCTGCAGATACCTTATCTTGGTGTCTTAGCTTCTTATTCCACACTGGATGGTGGGCAGCTTTCAGTTTCAAGTTGTCCCCCATCCTGTTTTGGGTATATCTTCACTGCTCTCCTGCAGGACCCCATAGAGCAGCCAGGAGAACAATGTCCTCCCTTTCAGAGCTTGGCTTCCTTATGGACAAGATTCAGATTGCCCCTATTTCTGCCTTCCAGCTCACTAATCACCTCATGGACTGTAAAGGCATTAGTCACTTTTTGGTACACAATGGTGCACTGTCTAAAAAGCATTCAGGACTTGTTGGCTTATTGTCTGTGACAAGACTTTAGTTCTGTAACAAGCATATTTTCTAAGAATAGAACTCTGGCTGAAAGTTTGCAGGACAAATGTAAATGCTACTTGGGAAGCCACAGACCTATTAGAAGGAAATGCAGTAATTAAAAGGTCTTGCCCTGAAAAGTCCCATGTGTTCAAGCAGGGCACATGTGTAATCCAACACAGTATGCCCAAAACACACATTTTTGCTTGTGAACTGTGCTTATGCAAGGAAGTGCTTAAGACCTGGCCCAGGTCAAGTCTCAACTGGAATAAATTTACTTAAATGATCCATCTGGAGGTGTTCAACCACCAGACTCTGCTTCTGGGGTATAAGTGTTCCTGGCTTCGGGCACGCATTCACAGGCAAGCCTAATGGTGCACAGCTGCATCACACCCCCATGAGAAGAAAGCTCACATCGCACATCTGAACAGCAGTCTGTCAAACCCACCACCTTGAAACGTGGCTGTGCTAGATACACCTTTCCTGTGTTTTTACTCACTCTTGAATGACTTCCTGGCTCCGCTTCAGGATTCTACACTCAAGCTATAAATGACACAAAAAGATGCATTTTCACATGTTTATGCAATGGTGTGTCCTCTTTTTGTCCAACGAAATCCCCAAGTCCAGTCCTTTCTCAAAAGGAAATGAAAAATGACAATAGGAAATGCCTGGCTCTGGCTCCGACAACTTCATGGTTTTCTTCACTGGACTTGGGCTCACCGAGTGGTGCTTAATCAACTTTCAGGACGTGGCTGGTTTATAGCATCTGGATGCACAACAGTAAAAGTGGGTCCCATCATGCATGATGCATGATAGCCATATTTAATTTTCATACCAGCACCAGATGCATTAGGATCTGAACAGTTTGTGTAAGCACTGAACCTCAACTTTTCTTTAACCTCAACACAATTTCATCAGCACTAAACAGGCCAGAACATTCCTGTGAAGTGACCAATTAAACCACATTAATTAATAATAAAAATAGACAAAGTGGGTTTTTTTTCCCTTGTGTTGTCTGAAGCAAGTGCTAGAAGAAATTTCCACCCCCCAATGAACATTTTTCCCTGAAAAATCTGAAATAAAAAAATCAAAAGACAAAAATAAACTATTTTCATCTTTTCAACTAAGACTGCCTTTGAGTAAATTGGAAATAATTCAGTCATTTTCATTTTAGCTGGAGGTGATGATAGCCTGAGAGATCTTATGTGTTTGCATGGCACCTCTGACTGCAGGGTGCAAAAGTCTGCATTGCAGTTTTCTGATAGAAATGTGGTTTAAAGTATTTTTGTTTCTAAAGAGAGAGGGCACAAACAGGCTATATGGACACATAGAATAGTCAGGGTTGGAAAGGACCTTAAGATCATCTAGTTCCAGCCCCCCTGCCATGGGCATCTTTCACTGCTCTTATTTTACAAATAAAGGAATGCAAGAAGGAGTTCTCATCCCTTCTCTTGTTAAAAAATTTGCAGTGATTTTTCTGGTGAAAAAAAGTGACCTATAAACAATGCTGGGAAAACACATGTTGGGAGTGCATGCAGCAGGAATGGATGGTCTCCTTTGTAGGACTGTGTAATTATTACAGGGATTCCATAGCAAGACTATTGGATTTAAGCTGTTTAGGTTAACGCACACACAGGAAACAAAAAACAAGGACAGATTAGGATTTTGGTGAACAGTTACAAAAACTGTAAAAACAATTTTGGAAAAATTGTTACCTGATTAGGAAGAATCTGAGCATCTTAGATTCATAGCAAAATTTCCATAGAATTTGGGAATAATCTCTCTCCTCCAAACTCAGGGCTGTGTAGGGAAGTGAATTATTACTCACAGAACACTGATGCTTTTGAGATTTTTAAGTACATGCTCTTTATGAGATACAGGTGCTCTTCCATAGTCTTGAATCCAAAACTTCCTGTTAGAAATTCAGAAAAATTTGGATCTGATGCCCCAAACCTGTGTGCCCCATGGGCTCACAAGAAGCTGCAGCTGATCTGGAAGTACCAGATTTTCAGATGGTGGGTTTCAATTTCCATGAGCTCAAATTGCAGAGAGTTAAGAGTCATGACTCCAAAGGTCACTCAGTTGTGCTTACAGAGGCACACAGAATTGGTTATGGAACTGGAAAACACCTGAGATGTAAATAAATCCAGGCAAATATTTTATACCCAGGAGAGGTCTCATCTGTGCCACTTACAAAATAGGTTACTAAATGTGCTACTTTTACGTTAAAGCTCAAAATTCTGTCTTTTTCTTTCCCCACTACAATAACTGAATATAAGAAAGATATGTTTGCTTTCCCCTCTGAGCATAAGCCAATGGAAAACAAAAGAGCTCATTCAGCAAGCATCTCTAGCAGGAAGCATCAAGAAAAAGGAGGAGGTTACAAACAGCAATCTGCACAGAACAGAACTGCTCCTGATGAGCAAACGTTGCAAGATTTACTAAGAAGCCACCAATTGCTTTTATATACTACCATTCTCCCTTTACATTTTCTCTTCCCTCATCTGGCCACAGAGATCTCAATCCACCCTCTTCAATTAATTATCATTACTTTTCACCTCTCCCTCAGCCGGGTGCTGGGAATTTGCTCAGTGAGCACTTTCTATTATTCTATTTCTTATTCCCAAGTTCTTCCCATTTTAGTGTGGAATGTGCTCTAAGTTATGGTGCTTACAGTGAGTTGCTAGTCTTTTATACAGGCCCCAGGGCTGTCTGCCTTCACTCAGAGTATGAATGCTCAAGTTTTATGGGGAAGAGAAGAAAAACCCTGGTTCATTTTTCTTTCTGTCCTTGCTGCAAGAGAAATGTTTAGCTTTCTTCCTGTTAGCAGCATTCAGATAACCCCCAGAGGGTAGGTTTTCAGCATAGACTGGAGGGAGAAGATGAGAGTACATATGGAAGGGTCTCCAGACTCCTGGTAGCAGGAATTGCTAAACTAATTCTCTGTGGCCCTTCCTAGAAGTTTGGCTCTAACTATTCAAAAAAAAAATAAAAAAAAACAAACAACAACCAAACAACCAAAAAAAACCAAAACCATGAAAAAAAGGAAAAGAGAAACCTCCCCAAACTTTATGATGTTAATTTGGCTCTTAATTTTCCAGTTTTGTCTCATGAATATTGTCCTGTTCCTTCACATGTTCTCCAGTAATGTAGGCAGATTGAAATTTTACCCTTCCTGACTTACTTGGGAATTCCAGTCTTGTTTCCATTCCTGCTTCCTCATCAAGTTTACTAAGGGTCCTAGATCATACTGCAAACTGGCCATGGACACAAAGAAATGCATTGAATTAGCAATTGCCCCAGCTATTCAAACAAGCTCCCCTTTTCCAACTCATGCTGGGCGCCTTTGGGTTCACCCCCTGAGTGCAGGCACTCTTATGCACTCTTTCTGGCTGAATTTTCAGTGATCCAAAGACTCTTCTTCCAGTGAAAAATCATAGAAAAATGCACAGCTGGATGCAGTCATAAGCTAATTTGGAAGATGACTGAATAAAGACATAGTGCCATGTGACATAACATGAATGTGTTAGCATCCCTGAAAAGTTTTGGGTTGGGTGAACCTCTTACCATAAATGTAGGTGTTTTCAATTAAATTGCACCTTTGTACAGCTGTATTGAGGTTTCTTTTTGACGCATATTCCTGAAACCCAGGATGTAGGAGGGGCTTTATCCCAGAGTACTAAGGGGTACTACGTAAAATCTGCAGCTGGACTTGATCAGAGCAACAGCATTAAGGTGTCTTGTTAAATTCACATTGTTTCACAAACTCCTCCAGGAGAAGACAGAGCTCTGATCAACACTGTTGGGATGTTGCTGGATGTAGGGCATTGTTACCTTCCTCAAAAAAAACAGGTGTTAGCTGATAATTTCCGACTTATTTCCTTTACTGGAACCACCTGTAGCTCTGTCACTAAACTAGTTTCAGAGCAATGCTTAGTCATTTCTCAGTCCTGTTGACAAAACCCCACTAGTTTAAAGCAGTGAGGCAGCAGTAACAATCCTTCCTCAAGATAACAATCTGAACAAAACAAAATCACAAAGCCAAGTTGCTGCCCTGTTGTCTGGTCTCATTTGAGCTCAGGTTATTTGCTTTAGCAGGCCAAATGGCTTTGGCAAGCTGTTCACCTTGGTCATCTTCACTGAGATGCCTGATCTTAAGCATGCATGCTTACATCTTTGCTTGCTTACAACACCAGAAAGAGAAGCTGAACTTCTACTATCTCCATCACTATGCTATGTCAATTACTTGGCTTAAGTTGCTACGGATTTTATTGGATGTGTTCTTTTGCTACTGTTACTCTCAGATTCAAGTTTTGAATTAAAATACTCAGAAGTCCTTTTCCTTAATCACTGTAGTTAGCACAATAAGTTTGATTACTAGACTCCATATTACTTCTCTTCATTTATGGCATAACACTCATGCGAAAGCCTTGGAATTAAGTTCTTTTGGCTATATGAGCCTTGACAAGAAGAATCTTGCTATCAGAAATAAATTCCTCAAGGGCTTTTGAGTGCATCGGTCCTACAGAAATCAGTGACAATTTAGGAAAGAAGTTCTTCAAGTCCTAAGCCTAACAGTCCTAAACAAGCCTAAGGATTCAGGTGACCTTTGTCTAGACTCACTCAACATTACTTAGTTCCTTATCTTGGATTTCCTTGGACTTCTGTTATATTCTCCATTCAGGTTCAGGTCAGTTGAAGAGTGTGACAGTAGAACCTCTTGGCTATGGTAATTTCTAAACCTCCCAGAGAGTGAGAATATTTAGGCTGTGCAACAAGCGGGGATGAAAAAAGCAGACACATAAGCACAGCCCTTGAGATAGACATAAAAAGGTCACAGACCAGGAAACAGTGGCTTGTAGACAGGATTGTTGACTGAAAGTGTTGTCATTAGAAAATGTTGCTGTTCCAACTTTCCCTCCATGCATCTGTTTACAAAAAAACCCATCATTGTTACATAATGCAATCCCAAACATTCAATAAAGGTGGGTTTTCCTGCTTGATAATGGAATTTCTGATCATCAGGGTAGATGCTTTCAGCTCCAAACAACTGTTAATATAGAGGATATATGTCTTGGAAGAAGTATGGCAAGGTCTTAGACTAGGAGGATGTTGTTCTGGGCTCTTACCACCTCATTCATAATCATCAAAATCTGAAAGATTGTGTTAAGTCTCTGTTGACTTCGTGGGGGTAATGGCTCCCTCCCCAGATGATCTCTTTGATATTTCAGTCAGTTGACTTTTTTTCAGAGAGAGATAGTTTTTGTTTGTTCAGGGAGAGGATGTGAAGAGAGAACAAAACCCCCAAAAATCCCAACTAAATGAACCAAAACCACTACAAAGGAGTTTGGGTTTATTCTGTGGTGGGACACGAAAAAATTCTGAAGTCTCAGAAAGCTTCACAGGATGAGAAAACCATTATCTGCAAAGATTTATTTGCAAAGAAACATTCACAAAAAATAAAGAGGAATCTGAACTGGCTTTTTCAAGCAGATTATTTGACTCAAAATAACTTGGACAAGTCTATTTGCCCCTCAGGTCATCAAAATACCATCTTACAGATACTTTTTACTAAGATTTAAGTCATCAGCTTCACTACCAAAGTGAATTATGGTAAATCACATTGAAGCCATAATAATTCTAACTGAGATAATTTAACTGGGGGCTCAAGGCAGTTTAAACACCAGCTTTAAGTTCACCCCACTGCTTAATTTACATGAGCAACTCTGCATGCCCCCGTGTAGGCAAAGCTGTTCTGGGAGTTTCTGACAGTCTACTGAAATCCATAAACTTCATTTCCTGCTTACACCCTGCTAGGAATGTGCTTTGGAGCCAATACTACTAAATTATCAAACAGTCAGCAACATCACATCAGATTCTTGTTTTCTGCCACTGTTGTTCTCTAAGGGAAGATGGTGCCACTCCATGCCTCTACTCATTCTTTCAAATGATTACCTGCTCAATCTTTGGCATGCCATCAAACCTGCATTGCCTTTACTCACATTTTCTTTAGGATATCTATGCATTGCCAGATTTATTCAGGGTATCTATTTAGGATATATATTCTGCAGAACATAATCCTGTGTAGCTCATTGGCACAGAGGTATGATTGCTAACCAAAGTTTTGTCATGTTCAGTAAGAGCTTGAGCATCTGGGATTACAACAGTGAATCCTAAACCAAAAATAAAATACATCCTACAGCTGTAGGATACGAACCATTCTGCCAAAAGTCTCTCCATGACTTATGGCTTTTTCTCATGGGGTTTCTTGCACTTATCCTAGGTCTGCTGCCACTTGTCAACATCATCAGAGACTTGTTGTTGTGGGTGTGAGTGGCTTATTTCATATTGAGTGCTAATACTGTAATCAAGTGCACTAACTTCTATGTGGCACGTCTTGGAGCAGCAGCCCATTTGTGAAGGCACGTGAATGGGCTTCAATGGTCACTCACAAGTCTGGATCACAGGGTCAGACATGGCTTGCTTACACCCCCAAGTTCAAAGGCAGTCAATTTAGTGTCTTGGCTTGCTAGCACAAGGGAACATATTTCCCATGTTTTATTCATAATTAATTTTTTTTAAGTTGTCTCAGCAACATGCTCTCCTCCCCCCATCTAGTCTTCTCTCCTTTAAAAGTGCAAAGCTTATCCAGATAGAAGCTACTTGGGCCTCTGTTATCAAATCCAAATTGTGTCTAATAAGAATTTGACACCTATAGCTATATTAGCAGACTCTCTGGACAGATATGTGCCTCTCATGTCTTGTTTGCTATGCAGTAGTTAGCAGATTTTCATTGCTTTTCATTTTATCTCAGGTGCAGTGCACTTTCTGCTGATGGCGTAGATGCTGGGGGTCAAACCCTGGTCATTTATTGGGAATTACATGAGATATTCAGGAAAACTGCTGGCAACCTTCATAATTCAGACCTTTGTTGGGTAACCAGGGGATGACCATGGGGTGGACATAACCTTAGTGTGAATTGTAGAAGGAGAAATATCATCTGCTGGTCCTAACTGGGGCACTAAGCTCTTTTACTTCCCTGAGAAATTTACAGTCATGATTTTGGCAGGGTTAAGTAACAAGGGGACAGCTCTGTGGTAAAGAAGAGAGCTATTAGATGGAATTACCTGCTTTGCAAAACTGTGTCAGATAATGGAGGAATGGAATTAAAAAAAAAAAAAAACAAACAAAAACCACAAACAAGAACAAAAGGGAATTTCCTCCTCTTTTTCTGCCTGAGCCTGCAGACTGTTTCACTGTTTGGACTGTAGGTCCCTTGGCTATCAGCAGTAATTCCAAGCATCACAACTACAGCTAAGAAAAAATGCTGCATCTCCATCCCATGGGAAAATCTGACATTTTAAAATTTGCTTTAGGTTCCAAAACATGAGGTTAAAGAAAAAGAGAAAGAATTTCCATATTTTCTAATGTGCAGAAAATGTCGAAAGAATTTTTTATTTGAAGTAAATGTCAAAACACTTTGTTTTGACATTTAAAATGTAAATAATGGAAGCACTTCATCCTCAAGGCAGCCTGCAGAGGATCCCTTCCTCTGAGGTCATTTCAGCACTTCACACTTCAGCAAAGAGTTGACTTCTGGGAGTTGTTGTCCCAGCCTGTGTTTTCTGCTGTGGGCTAGTAACCAGATTGACTACCTCTCCCATTAAACTACCCAGCTAGGAGTGACGTCATGTGCCCAAAAAAGATCCAACATTTGCTTGCCTTGTGGGATATGTAGTTTTCTATTAAAACTGCACCCCTAGGAGGAAACATGGACACCTGGTCTTCTGCAAAGTACCACAAAGAAACATACCATTAAGAAATGTGAATTCCTATTTTGTTGCACAGATTTAGAAATAAAGCACTTTGAGATCATGTAAAGGACACATTCAGGCTGAAGTTGAAACAACTGAAACCCAATTTGATTTTCTCCCTACATTTTTCACAGAAAGTTTTAATATTCATGTATCCCTGTGGAAAACTTCGGGTAAGCTTTCACTGTAGCATTTCATACCTTGTGCTAGTAAACATACAGCTACTGTTCAGCTGCTTTTGGCCATTCAATACATAAATTGGGGGCAGAAGAGTGAAGGCAAGGAAGATCTCAAGTTTATTCCTTGAGTCAACACTGTGATTTAGAGAAGAAGTTAAGTATTTCCTGAATTTATGTGTATAGCCTTGTGGTGCTACTAATAATGTCTTCTTTTTCCTTCTTACCCAGGAACCTCAATGTAGTTTATAAAAGGTAAAGAAACCATGCTCCAGAGAAGGAGAAAGGGACTTACCCAGAAGAACTGACCCAGTTCAGCAACCTAGTGACAGGTCATCAAGCCTAGAAAACTAGAAGGGAGAATCCCAAAATATCAGTGCCACATCTCCACATCTGTCTTCATGGTGGGAAAGATTAGAGGAGAGAATGCAAACTCCTTGCCTTCAGCATATAGCAAGGACTAGGCCATTTCCTCCTTTGAGTATAGTTAACTGAGAAGAAAGAATGTCAACGGAGATTAAAATACATTCAGAAATCATTCCTTGATGGATTTGGACAGAAAAAAAAAAGTGTGGGAGAAACATTTTTTTTTAGAGCTTATCTGTTTTAGCTGGCACAATCTTCTCACTAGTGAGCTGTAGGTTATATTTGTGAAGTATTAATAACTGTAGAAACACAACTGCAGGCAGGATGGGGCTTCATCCCAGTTGAGTATAAATGGGATGAATTAACAAAAAGGATGAAGATTTCAACCCAGCATCCCAAGGCTCCATCTTCATAACTTCATCCCCAGAAGATGCCAAGACCAAAATAGAGCAGAGCAGCTGAGATGGGTGGAAAATGTAGCAGGTGGGTGAGGAAACTGGGGCTCTTGGCAGAGATGGATTTATATGTGGTCTCAACTGTACTGTAGCTGGCTGTGCCATTACAAGTTGACTGCAGATTGCTATTAAAATCAAGTGAATGGATTGTGTTCACAACTTTGAGCCCATTCCTTTTGTGGTTGGCAAGGTGAGATCATTGTACTTGTTCACATCATCTCACTGGAAAAGGAAGAAACCTTCTTGTCTTCCTCAAGCAATGCTTGAGAACTTCTCTAGGCCTTTTTCATCTGACCACCAGCAGGATGATTGGCCACCAGAGGCCCCATGAATGCTGATGGCTCTGAGCCCTCTGCCAGCAGAACTAATGGTATGGGCCTTGCTGGAGAGAGTGCTGAGCAATAAACAACCTAGAGATGCTGCTGAGCCGGTCCATTTCCTGCACGTAAGTTGCACATTGTAAAAACTGAGCCTCAGATTCTTTTTCCTGTTTGCACTGGAGCAGACAGCAGAAATTGCACAATCCTCCAGGCCAGACTCAAGGTGAATTGTGTGACGATAGGTTCCAAGGCAATATTTCACAGTTGCCGAAAAAGTGATACAGCCCAGGGGAGGGGGCTGTAATTAGTGAGAGCAGTGACAACCAACAGGCAAAGTGGTTCCATAAACAGAGGAAGAAATGAAACTCATTCCAAAGTCTCTCACTTATGTGCATTCTCTAGTGTTCAATAAAAGGTGTGATCCCTGAGTAAGAAAGTCTTTCTCCTTTCTCCACTTGCTTATTTTGATGAGATATGATAGTCACAATATTTTTAGGCATCCTTTCCTGACTGTCAGGTTACAAAGCTGTTATCTGGAAGTTGTACAAACTGACACGTAAACAACATGATCACATTAAACTCTGTTTCTAGAGGGGAAGCCACTGTAGAATAAAGGTTTTGATTTGATGGAGACATCTGCAGGGGTGGCAGGGAGGAGGGTAGCAACTTTCAGATAAGTAATAGTAGAGGGTTGAAGAGAAAATAAAGTCTTTTATTCTGTCTTTAAATGTGTTGTGGAGGGAGTTTTTCTGAGGACTTTCCAAAAAAGTACTCGTTAAATGGTGTACTGGAAAAAAGGAAGGGAAATCAGATAAAATTGGAAGAACACCTGTCAAAATATTTTGATACATATTTCTCAGTGAACACATAAACAAATAGATAGATAGACAGACAGAAACACATAAGTATTTTTTAAAGCTGAAAAGTCAATGTCCAAACATGCGTAGTGGAATTATTCAGCAATCATTTGTCTTGTCTTTTGCATAACCTGAAAAAGGCTGCACAAACCATCCCCCATAAGAGCAAGCTTCCTTTGTGCCCGACTGCTGACCCTAGAGGGTCAAAGCTCAGAGAAATGCTGAAGCATTACATGAACCATCCAGCATTATCAAGAATTCATTCAAGAGCATAGCTGTGTCCATGAAATAAATCTTCTCCACTACTTTCACTTGAAGGAGGCATACACTCCTTACAGTAGTAACCCTGATCTATTTGACAGTGCTTCCAGTGAGTGGACAACTGTTCTATGAAATCCATGGTGCCATTTAACTAGCATGAAAATCAAGAACTACAAAACTGGCAGTTTACTCCTGCACATGAGTGAGACAAGATTTTAACATAGAAAAACAAAGGATAAAATCCATGCCAATAACTGGAATCTGGCTGGGAGATCAGCAGATTTGGTTCACCTCTATGAAGGTGGAGACAGTAGACAGGTTTTGTTCAGATAGCATTTGTCTGTCTAATCAAGGCTGACTTCATGTTCTGGGAAAGGATGACTGATTCTGTTGATGTTCAGACTTTCTGGGATGGGTGGGGGGACAGGCTACTAGTAAAAAGATGAGATTTATACTCTAATGGTCTTAGCTAAGGTGCCAGAACTGTCATTGAATGGCATGGCAAAATGACTGTGGCTATCTTGACCTTGAAACAACACTGTTTTTTTCCATTGCTCCCAATCAAGAAAAGGCATTCATCCACAGATATGCTGTGGATAGGGATGCTGGGAATGAAGTAGTAAAATGACTTTAGAAGTCCTGTTTTACTACCATCTTTGCCCCTCTGACTCCATAGCCTGCAATTTTGCTAACACCTGTACTCCCTGTGCATCAGTACATATGTGCATCCATCTCTGCAGCTCTAAGCTCCACTTGGCAGATGCAGAGAATCAGAAAGAAAATTAAGTGTGTGCTAAGGTAAAGAATATGTGTTCCTCCCAGTCTTGGGGGCTTATTTTTGTTGGTTGCTCTGGCACAAATCTCAGCTGTCCATTCCTACAGGAACTTGGTGTCACTCCATGCACAGGGGAGTGCAGGGACTGTTTTCTAAGGCCCAGAAGAGAAGTTGTGTGTTGTCCTGAAGCAAGGTCGTTTGCATACATTCCCTGAAACATATCAATGAAAAAAGAAGAAGTGACTTCATCTCTCCATTCCTCCAGAACAAGGGCAATCAAAACCAAAGACTCTTCAAGAAACCGTGATGAAGAAGAAAATCTTCTGCAGCAGATAGCAGGAAGCCTGTAAATAAAATTATTGCCAAGCCTTTGAAAAAATATCAGGATTGTTACCAAGACAAGAACCAGTGTTTTCAGTATCAGACTGAAAACTGGGAAATTGTTTGACAGAGTCAGTGAAAGCCTTCTCTGGAGAGGCATATCTAGAAAAGAATCAGAGAATTGTGGAATCATAGAATAGTTAGGGTTGGAAAGAACCCTAAGATCATCCAGTTCCAACCCCTCTGGCATGGGCAGGGACTCTTCACACTAAACCATGTCACCCAAGGCTCTGTCCAGCCTGGCCTTGAACATGACCAGGGATGGAGCATTCACAACTTCCTTGGGTAATCCATTCCAGTGCCTCAGCACCCTTACAGTAAAGAACTTCTTCCTTATACTCAATCTAAACTTCCCCTGTTTTAGGGGAATGACTGACACTAATACCTTACACAGCCTCTTCTCTTGAAGGAGAGACCTTTTTGATAACTAATTAATCACATATATTCATATAGTCTCTCTCAAGAAAAGAGATATTTATTTCCTTTTCACTGTCCATAAACCTAGCTATTTTGCTCTGAATATTTTCTTTCAATGGTGCATTGCTAGAAATAAGTAACAAATTTGTAATAGCTAAGCAAATATCCTGGCTCCACATATCTTTTCTAAGATTCAGTGTGAACATAAAACAGATGTGATCCCAACAAAGAGGCATCCTCTGATGTACCAGATGGTACTCCTGCATCACTTTCCCACTAGCTAAATATAGTTGGGGTGAAACAATAGTACCAACACAGAACACTGAGGTCTAGTGATACGAGGCAGGATTGTTTCCTTCATTCTGGAACCTAGCTATGGATCTCTGAATGGGCATTGAATTGGAAATAAAAGAATAAATTCCCCCCTTTTTTGCCCTGCTCAATTCTTCTGCCTTTTTGGGCATTTTGGACTGCAAAATATATCCTAGCTTTGTTTTCGTTTTTATTTGCAATTTTCATCACCATTTCAACCTTAACTGTTACTGTGGGCCTTTGCTACTGCTGAGTTATAGACAACAGCAGCAGCAGCAGGAATTTTAAAAATAAAGCAGGAAATTTAACAACTGTAATAATCTCTTTACCCAGGAGATTCATTGTTTATACTCTTTCATATATGCTAGCAATAATTATACTAAGGGCTGGTTAGGAAAAAGGGTCAATTTTACATCAGAGGGGAAAATGTAAATTCTTTTTTATTCCTCCTAAATTGAATACAAAGACTATTTCATTAAATGTGTCTTTTTGGTAAAAAATGGAACAAAGTCTACCCATAAAAATTCCCATATGAAGAAAAAAAATTTCCATCCAAAAAAATGAATAGAAAATGTGGATCTCTTCTTTAAAAAGGGGGAAAAAAATTCCAAGTTGACCTTGGTTTTCTCTCTGTTATACAGGGTTTCTGATTGAGAGAAACCCTACAGACACACCACATACTCCAACCTCCCACATGTGTCATCCGAAGCAGGACTGCCAGGCTCATCTTTTGCTGTATTTATCTAGTCTTCTCTTACTGATGAAATTACAGGTTTATTGTGAATATACACCAGCCCTGGTGATCATGTGCCCAGAAATAACAGTGAAGTAGTGGGAGGTCTGTGGCTTGAGTGGCATCATTCAAATACTGACAGCAGCCTCACAGACCTAAACTGGTCATTAACGTACCTTCTTAAGCTAAGAAAGCTTTTCACCATCAGGTTGGCTGAACAGTTCCCAGCGCTTCAAACAGAACTTCACAGGATGGGTTCTTCTTGTTTCACAGACAGGTTTCACCCTTTGGCAAGTCACAAGACAAAATATTTTCATTGCCTGAATTGAGATTAATTCTTCACCCAGCATATCGACCTTTCTCTAAACCTTAAATGGCTGCCACAGCAATGGAGCAATTAGGTTCCACTTTGGGTGGAATGATTCATGCTTCAATAAATTCAATTTCAACAAGACATAATTATGGTGAGTCACATAATCACAGATTAATCACAGCACCTCCCATTTAGCAGTCAAAACAGCAGAGGATTCCAAATGTGATGCATATGATACTCCTCTTCAGCTTTTGTTTCAATTAGTTTCCTTTCTGCTTTATAGGTTGATCCTACACAAACTCTAGGAGAAGGCTTTTGGGACTTCACACAGATCTGTAAGGCAGCATGGTGACTTCTCTTGCTGTTTTCCATGGGGTGAACGAACCTAAAAGATAATGAGTTGCTGATACCAATGACTTCAGCAAGAACCTGAGGATCTTCTGTTTTCTGTTGAGCCCCCTTGACAGACTGTATTGCTAGCAGGGATTGAAGATACACAGTGCCTTCTGTATCTGAGTGCACACAAATGGGGCCTACCACCGTGGATTCTTCTGTTGAGTTAGTTCTTCAGATCTTCAGGGGATGGGAAACTTCTTCATGCTGTCTGAGCATCCTGTTCCTATCAGACATAATCAGGATACTTAAAAACATCGGTTAGGGATTCCCTCCTGCTCAGTGCTGCTCCTAAGCATCTTGTGCCTATGCTGGCTCCTGTTTTAACTGAGGTATGGCACTGTCTCTGCTCTTCTTACTCCGTTTTTACTGCTACTGATGTGGAGGCTGAGAAGGGACCAGTCACTTAACAGAAGCTGTGTTCAGCTCATCTCATTTGAACATCACTCTTAGTCTCACGTACATTTGCCACAAACCAGTGAGGGGGAAATTCCTTCTTTGTGATCAGACAATTTGTGGCTGCCCTTTACCAGACCTCGTGTAGGAACGTATGCAGTGGTTTTTCTAATTGTTGTAACCCAACTTATTCTGTGTGACCAGCTTATTTTGAATTGCAGTTGGATCTTTTTATGGAATTGTTTTGCTTTCAAAACTTTCATTCTCCAAAGTGGTTAGAAAGGGGTTTATTTTATTTTCCTTTTTATTACATTCATTTTTAAGGTAAGGGGTGGGAGGGCAGAACAGGAAGGTGTGGGTTTTGACAAGAGTGAGAGGGAAGGTTATTCTTTGACATCTTGTTTTACACTACGACTGATGAGTATAAAGCCTGACAAGCTGAAATCTACTTCTCTGTGCATCTTGTGTGTTCTCACTAGAATTCAGTTTAGTTTTAAAAGTTAGCTAAAGGATCAGTGGAGTGGATGGGGTGTTGATGAAGGTGTCAGTAAATTAACATTGTCAGCAAACTAATAAAACCTTTAAAAGAAAGGCCTTTGAGGGCAAAGGTAACATTTCTTTTATCTTTTCTTCTCTCTCCCCTCCTTTCCCTTTGCAAAACTTGATTCTTTATTAATTTATTTTTTAGAAAAGATGATTTATTTCATGTATTCATTTATTTATTTATTCTGTGCACAGAAGGATGACAGACACTAGAGGACACATTTCTGGAAAACAAGGTTCTGATAAACAGCAGGTGAAGTTGAATTGACCAATTTTGAGGCTGGTGTGGGCAGAAGCGAACCAAAGGGAAAACGAAACAATACACATTTGTCTTCCGCACTCCAAAAATTACATGGCATGAGTAAGTGTGTGTGTGTGAGGCAAAGAGAGTGTGAGTGGTTGAACAAAGAGAATGACCTTGCAAAGGGACTTATATGAATGTGGTGTCCAATAGGGGCATGGACAGCTCTTCAACCACTCAGTGGGCAAAAGACCCATCTGTGTTAGCATGTATGATCTGCATCTCTCCTGGGCTTGCCCGCCCCCCAGCCCATAAGGTCCTGGCACCCTGGTAGGGCTTCAGGGTCACCAGTAGTCTGCAGGCTTCTTTGAAGTCATGACCACAGTGACTTTAAGAAATGGTCTTCACAGTCATCACAGCCAGAGGTACTACTGGGTACCTCTGTACTGTGGATTTCTGAATTGGATGGGAAGAAACCAGAGGAAGTTTCTGACTGACTGTTTATACTCTCCCGCCAACAAGCGCAGGGTGCGGTTTTGAGTGGAGAATGTTGCTCAGGACGACTGTAAGCCCAAAAAGCCACATTTATTCCATGGCTCAAGCCTGTATCCACAGTCCCAAGAGATTATATTACTCACAGAAAAAGTTATTAAAATCTCCCATGCATCATAAGATATGCCACGCAACAGGAGATGGTGATTCTGCCTCAGTCTTAGAGGCATCTGAGTTCTAGAGAAGAGAAGCATCCAGAAATGACTGTATGCTCCCAATAGGACCTTCTAATTTCCTAGCATTTATGGGCTGCAACAAGAGACCTCCAGGGAGAGGTCTGCTTTAGCAGTGTAGCCTCAGTAATTCTGTGGACACATTCTTCTCTCCAAGTTAAATCAAAATTAATGATAAGGTGGTTTCAGAGGCACCATGCAGCCAAGAGGTCTGATGGTCCTTGAAAGACAAGACTCTTAGTTTTTTTAAAACTTGAATTGCAATGTCATTCCAGCTAAGCTGTGTGAATTCCATTTTAAACAATACCATGTGCCCCTTGAGCCCTCTATTGTACTCATTTGATGGATTATTCTGAATTTGTTCCCAAACCATTCCCTGGGTTTGCTGCACACTACAAACCCGTTGCATTCCACCTCTTAGCTGGGGTAGATATAGTGATGCAGTGTCCCCTGCTCCTCAATTTGGTTTGACTTTGCCTGATCAGACTTTTGGCCTGTAAAACGTTTTGGGTCTACTTCTAAGTCACAGATCCATAGGAACCATTCCCAGTACCCCTGGAGGTGTGCTAAGGGTGGCATGGAATCATGGAACCAGCTCCACAGCCTAGTATCAAAAACAGGAGCAGACCTGGAAAAATATTACAAAACTCTTCCACTGGCACCAGCAGGTCAGTGTCATTACAGGCAGCAGTGTTGTTCTCAGATACTATTTCACTGGCTTCCTTCTCCTTTTTCCTCTCCCTCTTCTGAAGCACATTTTCTTTCCCCTGTATTGCATGGTAGGGTTGTATCCCTGGAGATTCATAGTGATGAGGAGGAGTAGGCAGAGATCAAAAACACTTCTTGCTTTGAAAAGATTATTCCTGGCCTCAAACCAAGTACGGCAAGCTCCAATCCATCCATCTTCTTCAAATGGTGTTTCAAAACTGGTCGCCCAACCCTTTTGGATTCTGCTTCCCTTTCAACTTTATATGGCACACAGAATTCTTTGATTTACCTTTAAAAGCATGGCACTGAAGTCTAGACTAGCACAGCTGACTGCTCTTATTTTTCAAACCTGAGGCTGCAGACTTCTGTGGTGTTTTCAGTCCTGCTCCATGTCTTTCAGGGCCAAAATCTCTCAGTTGCTTCACAAATCAGCTACACTGATTTTACCTTGGCTCACTGACCTTTCCAGGGAAATTAAGTGAAAAAATTTCACTGCATTGCTTTGGAAACATTATACACCAGCAATTTAAAGTATCAAAGCAACAACAAAAGAGCCAATGATAATTATAAGAAATTTGCCAAAATAATGGGTATGGTCTGCCTAGAAGAATGACAAGTTCTCCATATGGCTGAAAGAAAGTTTATTTTTAACAGCCAAGTGGGAATAATAGTGTTACTAGTCGAAGATGCATGAGTTGGGTACATTTCTGGTGTGTATAAAGTGTACTATAGTTTCAAACAACTTTCACATTAACAGGATGGATATTACACAGGAAGAGGTCAGCAGACTTCATCTTGTCCATCACAAGTTCAGACAGTTGTGAAAAGACTAAGATGTTTAAGAGTATGCTCACAGGCTGTAAACTACCAGTTTCAGAAATCATGACTTCTTTTTCTTGTGTATTAGAAGTGTTCTTAGCTCCAAACCTCCTGAAGTATCAGGTGCTTAGAAGTCTGCCCATCCATGCATGACTGCAGTTAATAGTTAAATGTTATTTGGCTGGTTAGTTTCATCTTTGTATCACAGTCCATAAACAAGTGCAAATGGAAGATGTGCCTCACTGTCACATCTGCTGGATAAAATAGTAAAATGCATCCTGCAACTTATTCCAGAGAGACAGGTCACAGTCTGACCATGCACTGGTGTGCTTGGAAAATTAATGGTTATCCAGCATTGCCTAGTGTTTGGAAAACAACCAGAAAAAACTAAATTGCTCAAGAAAACAAGTCGTCTAGCAAATTCAAAATGTTCTGAATGGATTAGCAAGAAACAACATCAGTGAAATCAGTCATTTTATTTCTCCCACATGCCTTGGAAAGTAGTAGGTCATGAATAACTCTTTGAGGATTTTAGGAATGAGACATGCACAGATATCTTGGAATGAGCATTCAAGAAATACCAGAGAATGTAAAGAAAGTTTTCAACAGTCAGGATAAATGCATCTAGTATGACTTCTCCAAAAATATTGACATGGGGGGAAATAGGGGTGTCTGTAGAAGGCAACAAAACATGGGCCAAGCTATCATGGTAATTTTACTGCAAGAGTATTGAGAAAGCCATTCTCTTTCTACAGCTTTTCCTACATGAGATAAATCCAAGATATAAGATTCGTACACTTCAGGAGGCCACTGTCAGTATATACAGCCAAAAATGTAGCTAAGAAAAGAAGACAGCCAGAATATGGTTTGGAAAGATGCCATTGAAGTTACTGATTATTTGGTACTGGTTTTCCTCAGCCCAAGAAAAGCGAAGACAAAACAGAACAAAAAAGTTATTTCTTCGAGAGATTTGCCTTATCAGTAGCAATAAGAAGATTATTAACTACTGTCATTCAGTTTTGATCAGGTAATAACTGTCTAGTGTGCCAGAGTTGCATGTGAACTGTTATAGTAAAACCTGCTGATCTTGTGTCATTTCAGACTTTTTTTTGGTTTCACCTGGAAAGAAGAAAAACAAACAATATATATTCATATTAGTCATACTAGATGACTTTGTAAGGTTTGTCTCAGCCTATTCTACAACCAGTAAGTCAATCAAGAACATACTGGCAGCCAAACTTTCGATGAATGGCTTTTACAGCATTTTTTCTCTAGAGGATTAGCCACAGCTAGGATGCAGAGGTCAAATATAATTTGTTCAGAAGGTTACTGTACTACCATGAAATTAAAACTTCACACATAGCTCCAGTCAGTACCAGGCAGTTCATAGTTAAAAACCTCAGAATTTTGGCCCCACCATTAAAGTTACCTGATTTGACCACTTGCATGGTTCATGAATATAAGATGCAGTTTTTCTCCCAGTCACCATCTAATGAAATCCATCAATACTGCTCACTGAAAATGTGTTTTCCTGGGGAATGCTCAGGTCCTATTTGGAGAAGACAAGACATAAGAGAGAGTTCATTGTTTCTGCTGGCGGATTACTCCAAATAGCTAATGTTTCTCCCTTCTCCCTCACAGTTAAGTAATGTGACAAGTTTTAATTCAACTCCAAGCTACTGATTCTTGTTCTGCATTTCTCTGCTGAATTAAAGACTTCTTTAGCAACTGCTACTTTTTTTTTGGGAAAGTAATTATAGAGTAATCAAGTTACCCTTTGTCTCCCCAGTTGCCTTCATGATTAGTTAAACAGATTGATTTCTTTAACTCTCCTATTGTGAAGGGATTTCTCTAGACCCAGAATAACCATGTGGTTCTGTTCTGCAAAATATTGTGGCTTTATATCCTTTCTCAGGTGTGGATTCAAAACTGGATGTAACACGTTGGCACCAGTAAAAGTCATCTGCAAATGGCAGGCGCCTTTTTGGGTTGGACTTGATGATCTTATAGGTCCCTTCCAACCTAGTGATTCTGTGAATCTGTTAGGTTATTATTTCTCTTTCAATGTACCTATCCTATGACCTCAGCAGCCCTGTTTAGCTTGTCTTCATAACCAGAATGAACAGTCTTTTGGTAAATTCAGTCTTTAAAGATGTTTGTGGTGGGGCTCAGTTTTTCTGCAGGTATGACTTACTGCCTTTCTCTTAGGCAGAAACATTTACTGAAATATTTAATTTGAATTTATCAATTGATTGCTTTGATTATAAATTATTGTTACAATAATGCTTGTGTCACCCAGTAGCCATTATCAGCAGGGATTTTATACCCATTACTGGATTTTATACCCAGTGCTGAAAATGCAGATCCAAAATGAGCCTCATTCTAGAATAGCAGTACTAAAAAAATTCAGGTTTTTCTCCTGGACTGAAATTTTGAGATATGTCAGTCAGTTTTTAATTAATTCCTGCTCTATATAATGTTCAGTACTCATTTATTTTAAATCTAAATATGGCACCCTGACAATTCAAAAAAAGTAATGATGGGAATCCAAACAAACAGCATTTCTAATGAGTTCTTTAATGAACTATGTGTAATTAATGCTACTAAGACAGTGGTTGCTGTTTTCAGAAACCATACTAACTTAGAAGTTTTGTTAAGTTTTCAAAGGATTTCTGTGTCCTCAGTGAGGACATGACTCCTTTCTCAGGAGTGAGAAGTTTGTTGCATCAATAACTGTATTTTTGAAGGGTCCCACATCCTACCCTCCATGGCCATGCCTGGCTCTTATTTTTGTCAAACACCAAATCACAAATCTTCATCACCATGTTCTAACCGAGGATTTGGGCAGACAGTGAATGTTTAAGTAGGTGGGAACAGTAACAGTTTTTTGGCCGCCTTGACTTACCTTGTGCCTTAGAGTCAGACTTAAAGAATAGGTAACCCTACACAATGGCATCAAGTTTTTTTTCCAAGACGTGTTGTCCAGACCAGCTTACTTCTATATTTTTTCCACATTTCTTTAGCATTTCTTTAATCAGGTTACTTTATATATATTTTTCTTCTTTTTTTTTTTTTT
>JBAFWW010053030.1:0-23144 GCA_036873685.1 Agapornis canus
ATCATTTGGAAGGAAGGAGGGCTCTGCAGAGAGACCTGGATAGGTTGGAGAGATGAGCAGAATCCAATAAGATGGTCTCATGAACTTTTTAATGTAGATGTTTCCTTTCTAGGAAACATTTAGTCCATTTAAGCACTTTCTAGTTTTATTTTCTGCCTTTACTTCATCATGCTATGTGTGGCCTGTATTGAAATAATTGTTATGATGATACAGTAAAATAAAGGAGAAAACAAATGAAGGTATTGAAATGCCTTCTCTATCTGAGTGCTTCACATTTTCAACACATTCACAATACACTTATTATATTGAGAATCTCTTTTATCCTCATTTTGTACATGGAAGGCTAAAAGCAAAGAGACAGAAGCTCAAATCGAGAACACTTTTACAGTAACAATTTCAAGTGATTTTATTGAAAGTTAAAAAAAAACTTAGTCTTTGATCATCTAGTGTATGAGATTTACCAGGGAAAAACAAGGTACCTGTAGCAGAGCAAGTTACTGAACCCTGGCTCTTGTGTCTTAGGCAGCCCACTCAACAAATACAACATACTTTTTTTCTGAAATGAAGACACCTGTTTTATTCATGACTACTGAACTGAATATAAAGAATAATATAAAACTGAAAACCAACCAGTAACCTTTCTAGGAAGATTTTTAGCTTGAAACTACTTCTAAATAAGAAATACCTACACGCAGGGTTTTTCCTAATTATAGAAAGTAAATAACTTCTGCAAATCAGAGATATTAAAATTTTAGAACAACAGTTCAACAAGTAAAAGTTATGAGAAAACATAAGAATTCTGCACCTGCATTTTTACACAAAACACACTGAAATCAGAAACTTGCTGCTGAAGTATATTCCTTCATATTAGCTTGATTTTGTGTGCTGATAACAAGTATGCTTTTATGTCTCCATTCTGTAATTCAAATGACTGTATCTTAAATTAGGTAGCCATATATGGCTTTGTTTTTTTATGAAGCAAAAATAAACAAATGGATTCTTGCCAAGCTTTGTGTTTGAAATCAATTCTCTCAATTTAACTAACATTAACAAAGAATTGATTTTGCTGATTTCTTCCCATAGCATAATTGTATTCCATATGCATACTTTACTAGAACTGCAACTAGTACTGAAGCAAAGTGCGCTTTTTCTGATATACTATATCTACTAAACAGGCTCTGACTGGGCCAAAGTAAGGAGAATTCTGACTGCAAGACTTGGAATTTAAAATTCCAAGAGATAGCTGCAGGTTGTGCTGCACTGATGCTGATCCCCATCTGCCTATTATTCTACTTATAGTATAATAAGTTTAATCTTCAAATCTAAAGAGATACAGTGGGTTAGCCCACAAGCAAATACAGGTGATTTGGCCACTCATAACTTGCTGAGACAAGGAAGAAGGACAGGTCTGAGGGAAATATATTGATTAACAATGACCATTCTTCTGAGAGCAAGTTGGCAGCTCATGTGGCAAATCTGGAAGATAATAGGAGAACTAGGACAGATGTGGGCTGAGCCGGCTTCTTAGCCAACAAGTCATAGCACATTGGGGTGATGTTGTGGATGCCCCCAGATGGGGGTGACCAGGTCTTTGTAACAGATAGCACCTTGCCACAGTGGTAGTCTGATCTTTATTTCTTCATGCACAGAACTTGGGGGCTATTTTAGCCAGAGCCTGTTGTCACTGGGCAGATGGCTGACCTGTCAGCTGAGCTGTCAGCTGAGCTGAGCTTTTCTGGTAGGCATTAATGTATTTGAATTTAATAAGAAACCAAATTTGTTGCTGAAAGCCTGGGGACTAGGAGAATAGGAAAAAGCCAAAGACAGGATGTGTGCAGGGCACAGGAAGATGGTCTCTGTGTATCAAGCAGGGGATCTGTGCCAGCTTGCTGATAACATTTTTTCACCACTGGCCTGGAGGAGGTTCCTTACAACATGACTGCTTTACTCCGTAAGAGAGGTAGGAAGGGGAAGGATGAGTTTGCACCTGAGTGAGCAGTGTATGATTGTCAAGGTATGCAATCTGGGAATGCCTGTCTGTTCCGTTGTGCATGAGACCTTTCTGGATGGCTAGGCTTTACAGAGTGGAAAATCCTGTGGGCTGTCAGCTTGACTCAATGTGATGAAGTCTTGAATCTGTCATGTATCTTCTAGTACTTAAGAGTGTGTAGAATATCCACTTTCCTTCCCTGGTTTCCCTGGATAATGCACAGCTAACTGACAGAGAAATCAGGATCTTTAGGAAAGACAGGCCAGGCAGACAGGGAGGGGCTGTAGTTATTTATGTCGATAGACTGGAGAGTATAGAACTCTATCTCGGGGTGGGTGATGGACCAACAGAGAGCTTGTGAGTCAGGGTCAAAGGGAGAAATGTGATGGACATTACTGTAGGGATCTGTAGGGGGACAGTAGATGATCTGCAGAGGGACAATACTGTAGGGACTACCCAATCAGGAGGACTGTGTGGATAAAGCTCTCTGTAGACAGATGGGAGCAGCCTCACACTCACAGGCCCTTGTCCTCATGGGGGAGTTTAACTGTCCTGGTATCTATTGGAGGGATGCTACAGCTTGGCATAAGCAATCCAGGAGGTTCCTCAATTGTGTGGAAGACAACTTCCTTCTGCAAGTAATAGAGGAGCCGACAAGGAGAGGTGCCCTGCTTGACCTTGTGCTCTATCCCTAGCGGTGTTCAAGGTCAGGTTGGACAGAGCCTTGGGTGACATGGTTTAGTGGGGTTAGAACTTGATGATCTTGGTCCTTTCCAACCCTAACTATTCTGTGATTCTGTGAGAGTCTGTAGACCTTTGCTTTTGCATGTTCCATCTACCCAGTACCTTACACAAAAGGTCACACGGTTTCTATAGCTCTTCTAGTGATGTGCTTTAATGCTCACTTGATCCACCTCACTTGACAGTCAACTCAAGACTCTTCAGAAAATCAGTGACCTTGTGCCAGTCTCCATTGAAATAGGAATTTTTTATTAAATCTAATCAAAGCTGAGACATATTGATCCATCCATCTGTTACCACATACGAGAAAAAGGGGTTAGAAGCAAGCAGTTTCCAGGGTGATTGAACCAGCATTTTTTCACAAGCAATGATGTAACCTAAAAGGAAAAGGAAAGGTAGAAGAATTTTTAGTGCTGTAAGTAACTTGAAAAATGGGTCTGAAAAACAGAGTATGAAAAAAAATTTACAAGATTTCTACTTGTAAATTAGCGTATGTGGAACACATGGAATAAAATAAGAATCTGTGAAATGGCTGAGTCAATGATTTTTAAGATAACAATTGATAGGAGCTGACTCTGTAGGGGTTTATAGTTAATAACTGCTAAAGTTTCATATGCTTAGGATTGTGTTTATAATTTAAAAGTAATTTTTACAATTATAGGAACAATTTAGATTATGAGTTCTAAGTGCATGCAAATATTATGTTGTTTGACCAGCTACATAATTTCTAAACTGATTTGAGATGTTAACTATATTCAATTAGGTGGTTTCAACTAATTTTGAAAATGTTTTCAGCAAATTTCAAGCACTACTTCTAAACTTTCTTTTTTTTTTTTTAATTTTCCATTCAGCTGGAAAAAAAATAAATATCTGAGACAAATTCCTGAGTTTGATACAGATTTTATTCACATCACTGACCAATTATTTCAAATGTTATTTATATTGATTTAGCTACATTCATTGAAGTATGTAGGGTCATTCTGGATTTGCAGTTATTTTTGAGAGATAGAGATATGTCCCAGTAATAAATTGCAAGTCATTAGCAGTCTATACTAACTTTTGCTTTGCTGTAGCAAAGTGTATACTGTAATTGAACCAGTATCTCCAGTGAGCAGCTTCTTTTGTTTATCCCTGTTTTACGGATATTCTGAGATGTGAGCTGTACGTGCTAGGTCTTGAGCTTAGATAGCTAATAATACCAAGCTGATACATAAGGAAGGAAGCATAAACTACACTGTGGTGGGTTGAACTTGGCTGCACACCAGGGCCCCACCAAGCTGCTCTATCACTCCCCTCCTCAGCAGGATGGGGTGGGGAGAAAACAAGATGGAAAAAAATTCATAGGTCAAGATAAAGGCAGTTTAATAAAGCAAAACCAAAGGCTGGGTGTGGAAGCAAAAAAAATTAAAAGATTTATTCTCTGCTTCCCATCAGCAGGTGATGTCCAGCCATGTCCTGGGATGTGCTTCTATGATTCTGTGTATGGCTTTCGTATATGTAGCAGTTGCTCCAGAAGTATGTCATAATAAAAAATATGTCATAATAAAAAATGCCCCCCCCCCATCCTTTCTTTTTGCTCTTATTGCTCAGTATACATCATATGGTATAGAATATCCCTTTGTTCAGTCTGGGTCAGGTGTCACCACTGTGTCCCCACCCGAGATCTTGCCCACCCCCTATAAGCCTTTGCAGGTGAAGAAGACAATGTTGGATAGATCGCCTTGATGCTGCACAAGCACTGCTCAGCAGTAGCCAAAACACTGGTGTGTTAGAAACACCCTTCTAGCTACAAATACAAAGCACAGTGCTATCAGGAATGCTATGAGGAAAATAACTCCATCTCAGCCAGGCCCAGTACATGTGCAGATGAAAACATCCAATCTTGGATGTAACTTACAAAACTTGTCTCTTTACAGGTGCACTGGACTTATTTGTCAAGTGCCCACCTCTGCTACTCTTTTAGATAATGGCAACTTGCCTAATTCTAAATTAATGTGTAAATTGAACAATAACAACAAAATTCACTTCATCTCTGGCTAGGCTTTTGTGAACTGTTACATACTGGGCATTAGCCTAAAATATTTAGCTATTAAGGGATAGTGTGTTTTTTCCCTTTCAAAAGTACACTCATTTAAATTGAAGAATGTTGACTTTATTTCTAAGCTCCTTAATCACTTTTGAAATGCCCAGACTAAAAGCCATAAAAATGTTCTGTAGGATTCAGGATTAAAACCTGTTCATAAACACAGTCTATGAATTAAAAACAAAATTCATGAATTGTCAGCCACAAACTGTAGTTTTTTATTGGAACTACTAGGGAGATAATGAGTCATTCTGAAATTATGTTGGCATTTATGTACTCAACCTGTATGTCACCTTAACATTCTGTTTTATACAGTGCTTTCTGAACTGGGGATTTGTTGTTGTGTGTACAGAACTTCTTATGCAATTTATGCTGAACAATATACTGAGGGAAAGCTAGAAACTTTGCTATGCAGTATTTTTCATCTTTTTTTTTGCACTTGGGCATTACAAGGATTTCTGAAGAGTAACTGGACCAACCAAACACAAAAAATTAGTATTAAACCAAATACCAAAAAAACATTTCCCTTTAATGATATAAAATATCATTGTGACAATAAAGTGTATAATATCAGAAGGGAGGCCCACACAGCTCAGTTTTCTTACTGACTTATGTCCACAGCCTAGAGGAGATGCCAAGTTACTAGCATGATCAGTTAATTTTCCCACTAATTTTTTGTGTTCTTTACCTCTATCTATAGTTCACCCATGAAGATATCTAATGTCATTCAGGTGGATTTGTGTATTACTGAAATATAAACCTGTTTTCCTTAGATGCAGATGAACATTCTTTTATGACATGCATGGCATCTTAATGCGTTTGTCCAAGTGTGATTCAATATAGTTCTCAGGCATACTTCAGGATTCCTAGATTTTTCAGTGTCCCTAAAAATCCTAATCAGATAACAAAAGTGAAAAACATTTATACATACATGTTCCACACTCTATATCCTTCCAAGTACTTATTACCACAATTATTACTGTGTAATACATTTATATATTTGAATTTCAGGTATATTTCAGGTTACAAAACTTTGCAGGCTTCGTTAACACATGGGTTATGGCATAATGTTGGTCATTTATTGCATGTATTTGTCAACAAGGAAAAAACTTATATTCTTCCAAAGTGATTTTTTCAGCTGGCATTTAGAAAACACAGTACAAGGTAACCAAAGTAAGTAAGCCATTTTATAAAATACTGTACAAACGGTAATTAAGCACACAAGACACTGCCTCCATATTCATAGACTCATAGAATCAGCTAGATTGGAAAATACATTTAAGTTTATCAAGTCCAACTACTACCCCAGCTCAACCAAGACCACCACTAAGCTGTATCACTGAGAGCCTCATCTACATGGTTTATTAACACTCCCAGAGATGGTGATTCAGATAGCTGTGTCTTTCTTTGTTTGAAGTTTTTTGCATGTCATAATATGCATGTTAAATACAGCACCTTTTAAGCTAGAGTCGAAGTTATATTGTACAGATACATGGGATAGGAGTAGCATGTATATTTCTTGAAAATTCAGAGGAAATTCCTATCAGTACCTATGAGACTCTTTTCTTTCAGAAAGCCACAGGATGAGCTTAGCTTGCTTCCCGAGTGACATGTACAGATCACAAAGCAGAATCGTGTAACTTTTAGGTGGAATTTTGGCAGAAAGTTGCAGCATTTAGGTGGAAAGTCTGGAAAAGTGAAGTTTGATCAGTGACAACCGTGAAGAGGTAGCTTAAGTTTTGCTATTTAAAAAATGATTCAAGATTGGTTGAACTTTCCATTCTGAAAGGTAATGAAGCCAAATGGGTGAGGTTATACCTACTTTCCAAGCAGAAGCAGGACTTCAAGGTATCTGCTGTCAGGTGTAGAGCTCATGGTGATGAATATGTATAGGAATTCACCACAGTATGAAACCCAGATTTTCTTTCTTCACTAAATTTGCAGACATGCTGGTGTGCATGCATTTGACTCTAGTTTTGTTAACTCTTTTGGGGTCTATATTACAGAGGCATATAGGAGTTTAAGTTATTAAGCACAATTTTTAAAAGTGGAGTTTGTGCCTCTTGACACTTACGGTAGTTGCGCTTTTCTTGTGCCACTATGACACGTTAATTGCCCTTTTCTGGAAACAAATATTGCATAGCAGTGGAGACCCATGCACAATGCAGGTCTTTTTTTCAGCTTTTCACTTGAATTTTTGTATTTAAGGATAGTTTCCTTTAAGTAAATGGATTCCCTGGGTACCTTATACAGCTGTTGTGCATTGTACTACAACCTAAAGCTTGTGATTTTTCATGAAGCATGGTTGACTGGATAACTTCAAATGTCTTGTAGCACCTTTGCTTTAATACTAGATTATAACCCTTAATTACAGCATACCTTGCCTATGTTTGTTCAATGCCTCTCTGAAATACATTTTACCTTTTTCCTAATGTTTCCCTGTGAGTACAGTGTTTGACATTGAAGTAGAAATGCAGCAAGGAAGAAAATCATACATGACAGAGGTATGCAATGATAGAAGACTATTTTCAGGACAATGTTACATATCTCTTCCTGTTTAACTTTGTTCAAAACACTCTGCCTCTCTATGTAGTTAAGTGTTATAAAATGCACTTTCACATTTGCCATAAATAAGTATGAATCTACTGATCAAATTAATATCTTCCTCCCTGCTTTTTCCTTTCACTAACAATTCAACAACCTATGTTAATTGTGTTGGTACTGCTTATGAAAGGAAAAGGAACCTTTGTTACCATCTAGGTTTTGGGTAAGTATTTTGCTGGCAAGAGTTGCATAAATAAGTACTGATGGAGAAGAAGATGAATGAATTCACTGAGAATAGTGCTGTTCTTCTTCCGTAGGCCTGTTCAGGAAACTGATATCAGTTGCTGGAAAATGGAAAGTTATATTCCCTGTGAAAATTAGGTTCTTTATGAAAGTGATACCAAGTACTTTTTATTATTCCTCTGTGTGCTTCTGTTCCAGGTTCCAGCTCTGGAAACTGCTAGGCTTGGTGGTGGGGTCTAGGTGAAGAGGTCTTATGATTGACATTTAATTAACAGATCTGTCGATATGGGCTTCAAGGTACATTTCTACATTCTGCTCCCTACACAGAAAGCTTGCTGAATGTAAAGGTGGCAAATAAATTAACAGACCCACAAGAACACTTGATCATACTGACAGGAATGAGGCCCAGGAGGCAGATTTTAATAGTCTAGCAGCCCAGAAGATTGCTTGATTTTTTGACTCTCAGATAGGGTTGTTTCAAAATAGATGAGTGCAGTGTGGTTCCCTAAAGGGAGAAAGCCAACTCACTGCTGCCAGAAAAGAGAGATGTTAGAGGATTTGGGTTTTCAGGATGTTTCATTTCTGGTTGTTGTTGTTAAAGTCACACTGTTTTGTTATTTGATAAAAATAAAAAATGTGTATGGAGAGCCTGTAGCATTCATTTTCCAGGCTAGCAGGAGGCATAAGCAGCCACAAACACTTCAATTTTTAGACTAAGTTGATGCAATTCTGAATTATGGAAAGTGCAGCTGCATTTCTTAAGGATTTTAAGCCAGCAGAATGTATCTGGGGGCCTGTGGGAAAAATCCAGCCTATGAAAAGTATCAGCTGAATTTTTGCCCTATTCCAGAAAGTACATTATGGCATCTAAATGTCGTCACTTGGAGGCAAACCTTAACAACTTGCAGCCTTGTGAGAGGACAAGTTGGTGGGGTGGAGGCAAGGTTCTTTCTTGAATTGTTTTTTTTTAACATGAGTCAATTTCCTGAAGTGTTAACTGGCTTGTGTGTGTTGTTTTTCCAGATTTTCTAGAATTATATTTCATTTATTCATTTAGCTCAGTCCTCATCCTTTATTCCCACGTTCTTTCCCACCTGACTTTGGAACAGTCATCTTTGTGTTTGCATTGACAAAAATGTCCTGAAATGAGGCATATGCTTTCAAAGGGAAAGTAAATAAATCACCTAATTTGAAATGTGGAATCCATGTTATGCCAGTTTTTCACCTCCACTATGTGAAGATGTAGCATCTAGGGCAGAAGAAAAAGTCAAGGGAGATTCTGTAATAGAAAGTGTCAGAACAACTCAACACTTGTTCTCTCACTCTGCCTGGTGAATTTGTATAACGTGGAGGCTTAAATAAGAAAAACTTTAAATTGTGGAACTCTTGAAGTTAAACACTGTATTTTTCTTGAAAGCTTTTACATGTACAAGCAATTGGAAATGACTCCCTGAAACATGAGGACAACTTTAATAACTGTCAAGTGTCAGTGAAGTAGACACATAAACAGAAGAAATGTCATAGTCCATCAGCTTTTCCTTTCTTCTCCAATTCACTTTCCATTGCTTAGTCACCTAGATGTATATAAAGACTCTGCGTCAGTTCTACACTTTATCTGCTGCAGAAAAAAGTTGGTTCATCTGCTTTGCACCTTTCTTGTCTCCACAGCTCCCACCTAGCATTCTAGTTGGATTTTCACTTTAAAAAATTAACAGTAATCTATCCTCGATGTATGATTATGTTAAAAATTATATGCATTTTTATTCTATATTTATTCTCCTTCAGTGATTTCTATACTGGATCTGTTCACTGCACATCTAAAACCAAATGTTTTCTAGCTGCTGTGTAGGAAAATTCATTTTGGTACCTGAAAGTAATGGTGGGGGCTTTATTACCCTTCTTCATCAATGTTGTCAATGGAAAACACTATTTTTAGTGGCTCTTTAACTGTGTAATCAATAGACAGATCAGAGGCACTCTTGAATTTCAAACATTCAGGAAAAGAGGGAAGTAAGTCACATCAGAGGCCATACCCAGTCTAGATTCACAGGGATAATCTACTTGTTTGCTTCATACAAAAGCAAGGACTGCAGAATTTTACTTTTAGTAGAGAAATTATTAGAGGGGTTGAGGGAAAGATATTTGCCAAGATAGGGGTTCAACCAAAAGGGAAAAAACAAAAAGAGTTATAGAAATACAACGGCATTATTCTAGTCAATAAGTAAATAGAATGTCCATTTTGAGGTATCTAACCTTCTGCCTCAGCATTCTGATTTGGCTTCATGGAATGATTTCCTCCACCCTCTGACAAGCAGTCAGTTGTAGTCTTTCACTAAGGATCTGCACTGAGGAAGAGAAAAGAGTTAATCCCATGTTTTCTGAATATTAAAAGGCACAGCGTACTTCTACTATACGTTTAATGCTTGTTTCCATCAAAACGAATAGAATAGTATTTCAGCTTTTCTGCATAAGATACTGATAGTGTCCTATTGCTATCCAACAGTCTAAACTCCTAGCTCAACTTTTTAGACTCCTGGAGATCCCATGCATTTCAGTTCCAACTTCTGGCATTGTATTAGAGACAAGTAGGCTATATTTATTCTTCTTTTTCCAAGGGTGAAGAAAAGGAAAGGCTTTATATATAGAATATATATCTTTTTATATAGAACATATAGATCAGTGGTGAGGGAGATAGCTTGTTAGACTGAGGATAATCTCCCTTAAGAACAAGAAGGACAAGCCCCCGAAAGAAATATTATACTACTTCTTTTTAAAATGTGTCAAGATCTTTTGGTACTTCAGAGTTACAGGAAAACCTGAGAAAAAGCTGCAAATGTTTTTCATTTAGTTCCTGTTGCAGGGCTGTTGATGCTTCATATCTGTCTCTGTAAATAGTATGTGATAGCACGGTCTAGCCAAGACAGAAAACAGATTTTTTCAGAATTTAAAGGTTTAATCCTTGGATTCTGAGATAATCACATTTTAATTTTCTTGCTCTGTTCATATATCAGATACTATGAGGTATAATAGAAACATAACTGCAAGAATACTTCATCAATTTCAATAGTCTTACCTTGGAGTCAGGAAGAAGAGGGGGGAAAAAAAAGAATATTTTTCAAATATTAGAACCCAATTATAAGGAATCCAAGAAACATGAGGGAAGATGACATTATACTACAAAAAATTTCAAGTGTGAACTATGAAATTCAGCAGTGTTATGCAAATCCTTTTCACAATTTAGAGAATTTAAATTTTTCTTATGAAATAAAAATGGCATATACCTGTATGCTTTCATTTCTTTATGCCCCCATATTTATTAGCAACAGGACAAGGTGGAATGGCTTTAAACATAAACGGGAAGTTTAGGTTACATGAGTAAGAAGTTCTTTACTGTGAGGGTGGTAAGGGATTGGAACAGGTTGCCTAAAGAAGTGGCAAATGCTTCACCCCTGGTAGGGTTCAAGGCCAGGTTGAATGGAGTTTCAGGCAACATGGCCTAGTGTGAGGCATCTCTGCCCATGGCAGAAGGGTTGGAACTAGATGATCCTTTCCAACCCTAACCATTCTATGATTCTATGATTTTTGTTTACCCACACAAGTGATCTTTAGCTTTTAAGAATGGTTTGCCTTGAAACTTCTTCTAGTCTGTCCAGATCTCTATGTAGACTCTCCCTATACACTCCCAGCCAGCTTGTTGTCATCCACAAATTGACTTAGGGTACACTCAATCCCCTCATCCAGATCATCAATGAAGACATTAAACAACACTGGCCCTAAAACCAAGCCGTGGGGGACACCACTAGTGACTGGTCACAATGTAGTTGTGACACCATTTATCACTACACTTTAGGCTTGTCTGTCCAGCCATTTCCAACACAGTGAAGAATCCACCTATCCAGGCCATGAGCAGCAAATTTCTCCAGGAATATGCTGTGGAAGACAGTGTCAAATTTTTACTAAAGTCTAAATAAACTTTAGATCTTCCTCTACCTGCATATTTGCAGAGGTGGATCCTTGCTTATGGTTAACTCATGACTCTCCAAAAGGCAGTGCATTTTGTCCCTAGCAACAATTACTTCCAACCTATTTTTTTTATTCCTTGCTCCTCACTTTAGCTTGTCTCTCAACAAGCTGCAGTTCCCCAGCTTCAGACTGGGTTTCTTCTGTTTGCTGCATTCTGAAGTTTTAGCAAGTTGCCCTCAAAGCAGTTTCAGCAAATCTCCCATCTTCCAAGGGTTTAGTTTGCCTTACTGTTCTCAAAGGAACATAACAGAGAGCATACAACACAGTGTAATACACAATAGTACATCTGTTATTTCAAAGTAAACAATGGAACTGATATTTTAAGCAAAGTAAATACAAAGTCACCTTTGTCTTGAAAACTTGAGAAGTTCTGTAATTAATTCCCAGAATCATATAAAATTGTACAGAGTAGCCACCTTTTCTTTTTTCTTTTTTTTTTTTTTTTTTTTTGAAGACAATTATTTTAAAAGGAAAACTGGAAAAATGAGGAATGAAATTGGTGTCCTTGTAGAAGTTTTACAGCTCTCAGATAAAGAGCCCTCTTTGATTCATTGAATCAAATGATTCTCATTTCATACTTATTTAAGAAATCAGGAGGTCAGAAAGATGCTCAGATCTACTACTAACATCTCTGTTTATTTCTTAGTGATTGCTTTATTACTATGGCTTATTGATTTAATTTCATTTCATAGTGGAAACAGCTTCTGTGGATATGCAGCTGAACATTGTGTCTCACATCTTACTAATTTCAGCTAAAACAGGATATATAGAGATTCTAAAATATTTTCTTCCTTCTTTTCCCTACGTTTTACCTTCCCTGGAGGAATCAAATCTACAGGGTATTTTAAACAATGAGGAAGACTGATAGAGAGGCAGCCCCAGGAGTATTATGTAGCAGATTGTCTGAGTATGATTAGATTGGAATGAACTGTGAGCGTGACAGCATTCTGCTGGTAATGTAAGCATGACAACAAGATGCTTTAAAAAGTACATAAGCATCAAGTTGACTTGCTATTACACAGTTGCCTCTGGATTGTAAGTGTAGCAGCCTGAGAACAAATTGGGAAAGGTTCTGAGTTCTGTTTAGTGGGACTAACATTTTCTGGGCCCATCTCATACCATTTCAGATCAGTTTTGGGAAGCAGTGTAATTACTGCTCATCATGAAAACATCCACTTGAAGTCAAATGGAGTCTACTTCACTGCTCTTGGAAGATTGTTGCAGTCCTCCTTGCACTGCTAAAACTCCTCACTGCTCAGTCAAGAGGAGAGTGCTGTGCACTCTGAGCACTGTGAACCGTTGCACATCTCTGACACAGTATGCCAGAGGAACCTGAGTTCTTTTTTTAAAATCCAGAAAACTCATGCTGGGTTCATAGCTATATTAAAAGTAGAAAATTGGTCCAGTCAAAGGGTTCACTGCTACCAAGGGAGATTGAACATATGATGCAGGTGTAGATAGGTACTGTAGATATTTTGGGTATTGGGAAGTTTGAAATATAGCCAAGCAGATGTGTATCATAAGTAAAAATTTCATCAGCATATAAATCAAAAACAGATACGAAACAGTCATGCCATAAGCAGATATATCCTGACCTTCTGGGAAGTTCTGATATTGTTAGAAAAAGGACAAATAGGCACTGATTCTACTGCAGTGGAATGTAGAGCTTCCACCACATTTTTAGGTAGGTTTTATGTAATACTGTCCTTTGTGATCTTCAGAGGTTTATAATTACAATATGTTACTGATCTTACAAGAGGAAAATAAAAGAATCACTGTTCTACTCTCTAAAGCACATAACCTATACATGGACCCCATAAAGGGAAAATTTTGTAAAATGTAAAATTTTTTAAACTAAGCAGCATATGACAACATACCCTACTACTGTCAGATTTTAAAATAAACAAATGAATACAGTAATACATACATACGTAAATTGTCAAAATTATTCTGTTATTGTCCTATTCTTATAAGAGACAGGAGAAATGAGGTTTGATTGTAATAGAATATTCCCATTATTAAAGAACCTCTTGCCAAATAGGCACTGCATCAGCAGTATCTGTCTCCCTAGAATATGTTTAATAGGTGGCTTGAAGGATCATAATACTCAAAATCTGTTTCTGTCAGAAGAGAATGACAGGTCCACATGGGAATTAAAATATAGGGACCTTCCTCTCCTTATATTTAACCTCAAATCAACAAGTGGGGATATAAATCTTAATCTGGGCAATTGAAAATTCAAGTTTTAATGCACTCTTAAATATATGGGCACCCCAAAAGAAGAAACAGGAGGCAGTTCTGATGACCAGTGTTGTATGAATGTTTTCTATGCAATGATCTAGTGTTCATCATAAAAATGTCACATTACATCACTTTACAGGCATTTTTTAAGGAAAAATACAGTTAACATGTTCAGTCTCTATATTGCTGGCTGTGTTTGTTATACAGTAATATACATATAAGAAGTGTCTGAACACATTTTCATGAGATACTGTCTTACAATCCACTGAGATGTATATGCTGCTCGTCAGTTGCCTAACCCATCGGTTGCATGTACCTGAAGAAGCAATCATTCAGAATTTATTGCTTCTCCTGCCCCTTGTTCCTCCTGTAACCTGGACCTGACCAGTTTGAATCAAATGCAAAGGAGTAGATGCCTCAGAGAGTTAAATTTCTACAGTTTTGTTAGTCAGTTCTGGGTAAAGAGAAGAATTGCAGATAAATGGTTCATGGAGGAAAGGGCTGAAGTGAGGGCCTAATCTGCTTTGCTTGCTACAGTGCACGTGGAGGTATGGTGAGCTATATGGCATGAGTATTTTTCAGCTGTAATCTTCAGACCTATGGGAAAAAATATTGAACACATGAGGCAGGGAAGGAACAGGGAAAAGGAGGATAAATACTGGAGTTTCTACAGTAAGAGAAGGGGCTAAGGCACCAGCTGGAAACCATGCTTCGCAAGCTACGTATCTTTTCCTCTGTTTTATCTCTGTCCACCGAATTTTGTCTTTTATTATGTACTTTACATTTGTAAGTGTGTGAAAGTGGCAAAAATAAAAATTGACAACCCTGAAGTTTTTTTTTAAAGGATTTGGAAAAATTATTCACACAGAATACAGAAGAATTGCTTTGGCTGCCTTAATAATGGTTGAATTTCACCCATATGTATTCAAGTTCCCCTTCATTTGTCCAGCCCCCAAGTGCAGAAGATACTTTTTGATATTTTGTTTTTAGCTCTGCATCTCCACTTGTAGTATGTCTTGTGAGGACTGACTGTACAGCTTTAAAATAATTGCCAGGCTCTTGAAAAACAACCTTTTGTCTCAAAAGTTGAAACCAGTTAGAAGATACAGTGTAGCAAATAAATATTTCACTTCTGGGATTGGCATGGCATCATACTGAGTATATTGAATGTATTGTAAGGAAAAGACTGGCTCTTATGGGAATAGAAAACCATTTAATTTCTTACCACAGTAAGACCTCACTGATGACAAGCTAGCACTAACTGTTTTTTGAATTACCTTATGAGAAAAACCCACACAATTGCGAGCTCTCTGAAACTACACAGAATGCACTTTAGGGGAAGCAAAAACAATCTTTCATGCAGATATCCATTATAACCTGCACATTTACCCTATGTATTTGAACATTCTCAGAAATATGAGATAGTTTTACATATAACTGTTCTTCTGAGACTGTTATCGTCTGATTTTGACTTGCTGTCATGGTTTAAACCCAGTTTCTTCACTTGCACACCCAAACAGTCTCCAATAAGATACTAAAAGCTTAAAAGAATGTGCAGTCTTGCACATTCTGCACACATGTGCAGGTGACATTCTTTCAGATAGGACTTTAATTAAATATTTCCATAGTAATTCATTACTGAATGATTTTGAAGACTATGGAAAGGAGAACATAAGTTGACAGGCACCGGCTTATCTCTTAGGGTGCTTGGACATTTTCCCTGTCTCTGAGAACATTAGCGTGTCTTCATGGTGAACCCAGTGCCGACAGTGCTGAAATAGCTCTGCTGATCACCCACCCACTTTCAGGTGTGCTATTCATAGCTGTGACTTATTTGCATAATTAATAAAATCAAACCAGAGTTGCTTCTTTCTCAGATGGCTAAACGTCATATGAAAAGAACACTTGTACAGAACCAAAATAGCATAGGCTTAACCTACTGTAATCTTCTGCTTACACATATGCAATTATGAAGAATTCCTCATAGAAAACTTTCATAGAGAAGGGAAAATCTGTGCTTCTTTTCACTGTACAACAAAACAGGTCAGTACTGAAAAATACCTTTCTTGACTGGAGGGTAGACACAAATCTATATGAAATGAATAGCATATAATATGTATCATGTGGAAATCTTTTCCATTATCAATACTATCTTCCAAATGCATCTTATCCCATATTTTCCATCATTTCTTACTTTCAGAATTAGATGAAGGACTTGAGGCAAACTTGTTTATTTTCAGCATGTTAATCTAGACAAAGGTGCAGATCAGCACTTGGAAGGGACATAATTCTTTTTTTCTCTATTGAATACTTACAAAAACTACAAAGACAGGTTAAAAAGTGCACCTGATCACAGTAATTAAACCCCAAGCAACTACATATCCTGACATATCTTTGACACTAAATTAATTCAATTTAATTGCATTTTTAAAATTGCTGCACATTAGATACTTTAAATTGTAAAACATTGCTCCAGAACATAAAGGTCGTAATAGGGCAAATTATCTTCCTGTAGAGCTGTATATGATAGATGTAGAGAGATGAAATACATGTAGAGCTAAGCTCTGAGTAAGAAGCAATGTGTTGGCATTCTCGAGAAAGAAACTTTAATTACTTTTCTCCTTTTTACTTTTCTTCTAGTCATTCTTGATAGATCATGTTTACTAGACTTCTTGATGATTCTTGTTGATTTATCCTCTTCAGTTGCTTGCCTCAGCTTTCTCTTAATCCTGCATCTTCTGTGGATGAGTGCTGGCTGTGAAAGGGGCATGGCCAAGCTATTTCTTAGTTGATCATTCAAAAAGTTAAGAATCTTTCTAAAATGAGTAACTGGCAAGATTAATGACCTCCCATCTGCAATCTATAAAATGGTAAATTTCCACAAACCACATCTGTGCTGCTGTCATCCTTGCCTGAGACTGAACACCCAGCATCTCACTGCTTATATTCAGCTTTCACAGCAGTGATTTTAAGATGGTGAAAAAAAATGTAGGTTTTTCTCAGCGTAGAACTTTGCAACTCTTTTGTGTTTACAATCAGACTGTGTCAAATTTATATGAAATAACAATGTACCATCAAATTGTTAATTTAGAAGATTTAAGATGTCAATAAAATATATCCATGCAATAGTAAATAATACAAGTTTTAGCACAAAGATGTTAGAAATTAAAAAAAAAAATATTTAATATTTGTTGGAAAATACCACACAGTTATGTCAAAGTCAAAGCTGAAGTCATGTTCAGATTTTTTTTAAGATACAGTAGAGACCCAATCAGACATCTTATTTGAGAAAGAGCCCCTGACAAAATACCAATTTATTCCAGGAACAGCCTGGGTTCTTTGGCTTTTGAGTGGTCATTGAAAGGGGAGGAAAAAAAAAAAAAAAACAAAATCAAAACCAAATGTAATTTAAAATCATGAGTATATGAAATGCAATGATAAGCTTGTCATAAAATGTCATAAAACTTTTTATGCTTCTTTGTCAAAATTCCAGGCTCACAAGTCTCTATCATATTCTGCTAAGTAAGGGCTATTCAGTTTAGTGTTCTTAATGATGGCTATATAGAGATAACTTCCTGTGAAGTTATCTCTATATTCTCTTATCAGTATAAAAAATAAAGAATCCAGAAGTAATTAAGATTTACTGAAGATTTATTTTTTGCCATTATAAGCAAACTCCCAAAGAAAATAACTACTTCTGTTGATCTCTTGGTTCCTAGCAGGGAATAACGGTACATATGTAGGATAGCCAGCAGTGAGCTCATTTATCGTAGAAGTCTAGTTTAGTTAGCACTGCAGAGCTTTGTCTACAATGAAAAGCTTAATCGGTGCTGACAATGCTTGTGGGAAACACCTGTAATAGAAATGATGTTAAAAATAGTTCTACTGCAAGAATACATAGGGTAAAATACATTGCACACACATCTAAAACCCCTAAATTTCTAAAGGAAATAATTTTAGCAAACTGCATACTTAAGATGTGGTTCACATAATGGAGACACATAATTTATAAATACTGCCATTTTTGAAACATCATATACAATTTTACAAAGTTGCTTGTACAGCTTTCTTCATCAATAAATAAGTGTAATAAAGAATTGCATTCTACATGTTGGTTTGCAAAAGAGCTGTGGACAAACCTTCCTTTTCTCTGCTTTATTTTGCAAATTCAGAGTGGATTGTTTTAGAAAATTAAGCTCTTTACAGCAATTTTTCAAAACAGCAAAATTATTCCTCTTTGCAACCACATTCGCTCTTCTGCTATACTGATACAGTTGTAAAACCTCTGAAGGAAGAATTCTAGCCCATATAATTTGTATTTAACCCTTTCATTTCTGAAATGGGAAGCACTTTTGACTTTACAGAATTAATACTGTAATATTTGGCCTAATGTTCAATGAATGGAAGGATATGGAGTTTTCCTCTCTTTCCAGGTGTGTAAATGCAATTGATTTGAACCATTTGCATCTTATAGCAGCTCTTGGCAAAAAGAAGAAAAAAAAAAAAAAGGTTTTATATAAAAGTATCTTGATTGCCTATTTTCTAATCAAATACAGTAGACAAAGGTTACAATTAATGCTAAAAATCAAGCCTAAAATTCATGCCTAAATAGTAGTGAGTAGTAATAGTAATAGTAATGAGTAAGGTTAAATGAGTAAGGTTAAATCCTCCAAAGCTAAAGAGTGTGGCTGTGATGCATAGTCTTGTCTTCTACATTGCACATTGCACTGCATAGTCTGTCTTCTACATTGCACAGCAGGCCTGAGGAGGTAAGTATTGTCTTAGCCTCTGATTGTGCAGACTGTATAGCCTCACTTTTACCTCACATGCTGTTTCTGTGTTGCATTTTGCATGAAAGGGACAGCTGAGACTTTGACACATCTGACACTGAGAATTACGCCCATTTAACAAACATTTTTACTAAAATCTGTGTTTATAAACAAGATTGCTTTCTGGTTTATCAGAAACTTTATTTTATTTTCCACCAGTTCTGTGTTTACAGTCTGTCTTCATCATCCCTGAAATACTTGTTCAGCTGAGTGTCTGTAATTTCTTTTTCTAAGAGTCACTCTACCAGTGCTATGTTCATTTTTGGAGCATCATCACCAAAATGAGTTTGGTAAAATGGTAATTCACGTATTATTTAGAATTCAAGAAGATACTAATCTAGTCCTGAGGATACTTAAATTCATATTACTATTAGAGTGGTTCTTAAAAGCTTTTATTGTTCTGGAGTTCGGTGATTCCAGGTTGAGAAAGAGGCAAGACACAATATATGAAAAAACAGCTAGTTTATCACTATAGGAAAAGATAGGGAGGGAGAGCCAGCAAAGGGTAAAAGAAACAGTGGCGGATGCTTTTGGTGAGTTTTTATCTTACCAACCCCCAAAACCATGTGATGACAATCAGGAAACCAGCTCCGAAAGACATCATAGCAGTGCAAGGTGGCAGGCTCAACCCTAGAGGGTGTCCCCTCAAAGGCAGAGTTGACCTGGCTGGTATGAGAGTCTGCCTCTCCACATTGCATGATGCTGGGGCTCCTATGCTAGTGAAAGGACACATTCATTCGACACAGGGGGCCAGCCAACGTTGGAAGGAATGGCCAGTTATAGCTATTTGCTACCACTGTGCAGTGAGTACAATAGGGTCTCTGTTTGGGGATTTCCAAAGTGGGCTGTGGGACTTCTAGGGGATTTTCAGGGGGGAGCCACCACAGACCATTATCTCATGTGTCTTGCAACTGATATAAGATTCCTCCTTGCTAACAGCAGTGTTAACTCCCTTACTTTCAAGGTTACATTCCCACAACCCGTACCAAACAGGTTTTTGTGTGTTTCTATTTTTGTGTGTTTCATCATGGACCATTATCTAGTGCCACTGACACATTTGTAATTTTCCTGTGATTCTAAGTAAACCTCTGAGTGTACTGTCTTGCTTTGCACTTCAACTTTTTTATTAGTCTTTGTGTGGGTTCACTAATTTCCAGTAACACTGCCAACATAGCATTAATGAGTGTTGGGGTTTTCTGCTATAGTTTCTGCAATATTTTTATACTATTGCAGTCTTAGAAAAACAGCTTCTGTTTGGTTATAAATGCTTGGTTGGAAACAAAGATCAAGTACTTTACCCACCAGTACTTCAGAAGACTTTACTTCTCTGGAGGTTTTCCTTTCTCCTGTCCTGGCATTTTGAAGTTGTTACATTTAAAACTCCTTTGAAAATCAGTAGTGCAGGCTAAAGAGAGAAAATGAGTTACTGAGTAGCGGGGGAAGACTGTTTTTTGCAGAAGGGTGAGACCATGGCAATTGGCTAGGCTAGCGCCAAGAGTTTGTGGATGTAGGCGTGATGTTGGAGGTGTGAGATGCCAATCACAAACTGAGTGAAGTTCAGAAGACTAAAAAACAGATGACAGGCAAAAATGGCCTTTCAGGAATGTGGCTGCAAAGTGATCAGAATCTCAGCTGAGAATACTAGGAGAGTTTGCCAGATGAGGGATACTGTTTTGACTGCTTAGCGAAGGCCTGAGGCAAGCCAGCTGCAGGTGCCTCATGGAAACATTCTCTCTGTGTACATTTACATCTTTCATAGAGTGACTTTAACAGAAGTCTGTTGTGCCTTTCAATACACGAAACAAAGGGTTTTCTTTTATTGAAGATTTTCCTTTTCTTTTTCTCCCTGCAGTAATGCATGTAACAGGAGGAAGAATATATCTTGATTATATTTGGTCTGAAATTCACTATTCAATCAATAACTGGTCAATTCACTGATCAATTTTGGTGCCATAGAATAGGAAGCTGAATAGCTAAAAAAGTACCAAGTTAGAGGAGGAAACCGATTTCAATCAGTACAGTCAGCTAGTCGGAAGGGGCCTTTACTTTGACAAGATTAGGAAGTTTTCTCTCAGTTCTGCAGAGGGGGACAAAAAAAAAAAAAAATATGTTCAAGTAGGAAAACAGCCTCTAGAAAAGAGAGAAACAGTATGATTGCTGAATGCTGAAATTAGAAATCTCAGTTTTGTTCCCAACCTACAGTTTGAGGAAGACAAACTGTACTTTATTGCTTTCCATAGCAGAATTCTAAGGAATAAATATATGGGGGTTGAAACAAAGATAGGAAGCAAAATACTTAAGAAGCTGGGATAAATCACAGCTACTGCCTTCGTTCACCACCACTGCATTTCTGTACATATCTTTTTCATTTAAAATTCATTTATAGGTAAAGTTCACAATGATTAAGTCTGTGTTCTCTAATTGAATTCAGAATTGAGTAATGAGGTAGACTTGCTGACATCAAAACGCAGTTGCATGTTTATGATATACATTCATATTTGTTAGAATGGAATGAGAAGTGAATCTTATAGGAGGAAGTGCATGTTTACTTGGGTTCTTCTGTTACTCTTCTTACTTGCTAAGAACACTACTGCGGCTTCTAACCAATAAATACTATATTAGACTTTTTCACTTCATTGTACTTATAGTATTTATTTTTAGGACAGTATACTTTAATTAAGGGAGAGATTAATTAAGAAAAACTGGGCAAAGCATGATATCTACTGATCTTTATTTTTTATTGACTTCATAAACTATATTAAAGTTTGTCAATTTGCTGATGTTTTGGTTTTGGGGTTTTTTGGGGGGTTTTAAGTTGGTTCTGGGTTTTTTTTTCCCTTTATTTCTAGTGTACTGACTAAAGAGTTCATTTATTTATGTTATTCTACTTGTAAAATGAACAGCAATGTTTTTGGCCATGTCCCTAAAAGAATGGAAGCTGCTGTGGGAAACCTTGAGACTGTAACAGCAGGAATTCAGTTGCTCATGTCCAGCCTGCAGTGAGCTTGGGCTTATTTTTTTATCCCTTGCGCGCATAGTGCTCATGTTTAATTTGTGTAGTGTTTTTATTTTTAATGAGGAAGAGATACAAACTATTTACGCATTTCCTGTCATGTTGCAGGTAGACACATGATTAAAACCTTATAATCAAGAAATAATTTTTCACAGTCAGAAAGTGCTCATCCTGCTGCTCAGGACCTATTTTTAATTAAAAATCTGAGCCCTGGTACATATTCAAATATAATTATGTCAACAGTAATAGCTACGAAAACATGAAAGACTCATCCGCAGTCTCACTAGAGCAGAAGGGGAATGCAGTGGAATATCATACGCCTTCCTTAACTTCATTAAATGAATTGTAATGGACACAGTATAATATGAGGTCTTCTATCCCTCCCTTGGTAATTTGTTGGCTGCACATGGAGGAAATGGTAAGACAGAAAAACTTTAACAATGGATACTTTTTAAAAACATAGTAAAATAATACAAATATGCAAATAGTACAAATATAACTGATTCCTGCATAAATTGTGCCATACTTAATACTGCAATCTCATGCTTGAGCAGCGAAGGCTACATTGGAAGTTCTTGCTCTTTTAACTTCTTTTTAAGTAGGATTAACATATGAAAGCTAAGCTTACAGTGCAAGAGTAATGAACTTCATCTGAGGAACCAAGGGGAAGCTCTCCACAGCTTTGGACTTTTCTGATAATCACATGTCACTCATCTACACTCTGCAGATCCTGCTAAGCCACTTGGTAAAGCAGATCCTCAGCAAAGTTTTAACAGACCACTATTAGGTGTGGTTTTGTGTCAGTCTACACAAGTTTGTTGGGCATGCTTCCTTTATTTATACCTGTAGTTATTTATTTACGTTCCTTTATTTATATATTCTTGTTATTGGTTCTTTCTGCAGAATGTGATTTTATGAAATATATTTTTAGTGGTTAGTGGGTAATATCAAATCATTACATATGGGGGAGTATATTTGATTTGCATGGCTTTGCTGTAACTGTATGGACATGAGCTACTGGCCTTAGAAAAGGAACTAAGTGAGGTGAAGTTGTCACAGCTATATCGTATGCAAATACTTCTGTCTCCAAATTAAGTGCCAGATTGAATCTTTGAGTCACAGCTATACAGTATAAAGATGCAGAATGTCTGGATGAAAGCTTTGTGTTTTCTTTTATTTTTATCTGGTGTATTCTATACAGTGAAAGAATGCTAACAAAATTGTACAATTGAATAAGTAGGCTGGTATGTATTATCTAAGAGGTATTAGAAAGTATTTGAGGTGAATAACTAGGAGGTGTTCATAGGCAGAAATAGGAGGAAATCTATTAGTTTTCAGTACTGTATATTTTAATGACCCAGTGAATATACATACTTATTGTCGTAGTTTAAACCCAGCCATGCAGCTCATTCACTCACTCAACCCCCCTTTCTTGCC
>JBAFWW010053031.1:0-40700 GCA_036873685.1 Agapornis canus
CACGTCCCTCTTGTGCTGCTGCCCCAGAGCTGGATCAGGGCTGCAGGGGGGGTCTACCCAGAGCACAGCAGAAGGGCAGGATCCCCTCCCTCAACCTGCTGGGTCTGTCAGTGCTTCTCATTGAGTTGTTCTTTAACTGATAAGAACTCAAATAATTTCTTACGTCTATTTGCACACATCACCTGCTGCCATGGAGCACAACTGCTGGCACAGTGTGATGTGTGATGCTGCTCTTTAGTTTTGTTCCCTCTTCACATAACCCAGTCCTACCTTCCTGGGATCAGCGAGCTCCTGGCTGCCCACTGAGGCTTCGGCCATCGCGGGAGCTGGACCCTGCCTCCCTGCGTGTCTGCGGCACTGATGGAGCTCTGATACTTCCAACAACTTGCCAAAGGCACAGAGTAAAGGAAATGATTTCTGAGGGTTTCAGTCTATTTATAACCACCAAAAAAGTGCTGTTTTAAAGACAAAACCAGCATGAAATGTCTCCTGTCAAAATCTCGCTCATCAATGTCAAATTCTCACGGCATTGACAAAATAGCTATTTCTGCATAGAAAGTGCGACAAAACTGAGTTTTGAATTTGATGCTGACTTTTGTGTCAGCTGCTTTCTCTGGAAGTAGCTCATTTCTTTAGGAAGGTGTTAATTTTAAGCTACACAACCCTAAAAATGGGTGAGTACTCCTTAAAGTAATCATAATATTAGATTTTTTATTAAAACTGTACTCTCGATGAAATAAGCATCTGCGGAGCTGGGGGCACTGTGCACAGCAGGTTGTGCAGCTGGGTACACAGCACAGTGAATTCATGGCCTCTTCCATAACTGACTTTGGAGACCTGAAGATGTCCCATCACTGCAGCAGAAGAGAGAAGCCGTGGCCATAGGCCCTATGTGAGGAGTTAGGCAGTTGTGAAGAGGTTGCCCCATACATGATAAGTTTGTGCTTAAAAGAGTCATGAATGTTTCCATTTGCCTTGCTTAAGGGTAGTGGAGCCTGAGTGTAAAGGACAGTGGAAGCTGAGTGCGTGTGAATGTTTGATGGATGTGCTCCAGCCCTGCATTGATATTGATAAAAAAATAAAATGCAGGTTAAAATCCTGACAGACAGTAAATCACAGCAGCTTTTTGTATCTGAGCCCATCCACTTATGCATTTAATCTCGTGTCCTAAGGGAACATCTCTGCAGCAGATCAGAAATATTCAGAAGTTAATGACTCTTCATCTCCAAGATCATTTCCCTTTTAGCCATGTACCAAAAGCTGCCTCTCTGGGATGCCACATCCTCAGCTGCTGTCTTAGAAGTAACTGTGCAATGGGGTCCAGGCTTGGTGTGTTGGAGAATGAAATAGCTCCTGACCTGCATGAGTTTCCACTCTGCTTCCCTCCTAGGTTGGCTGGAATCAGCTGCTCCTGGCTGAGGTTCCTCTTGGAAGAGGAGGAGCTGCCAGGTTCCTTGAGCCTCTTTGGGGGCTCTCCTGTGCTCACCCTGAGTCTGATTCTTATCTATTTTGTCTCACAGCTCCTGTTCAGGAGCCTGCTCTATTGGCATCCATGTGTTGTGTTTATTTAACTGCAGGCAGTGTGATCTGTGTTATTGGTATCCTGGGTTTCTTTTCCTGTTCTCTCTCTTCTGGCGGTAACTCCCTTCTTTTGGGGAGAAGGGTGTTTCATTGATACTTGGCAGGTCAACTGGGCAGTCAGAGGGGTTAGAAGGGTGGCTAAACAGACCCTCTTGTCCCCTGGAGAATGAAGATGCTGGTGCAGGCTCCTCAGACTCAATATCATGTGCTGATGTGTGGCTCCAGCGGGGGCTGTAGGTAGGGTCCTGGGTCACCAAAAGGCACCAAGGATACCCCTCACAGTGCAGGGGCTGTACTTTTAAAACCTGTGACCCTGAACACCTTGAGAGGGCATGGTGAAAGGCAAATGGAAGTGAAGGCTTGGTGACAGTGTTGCTAAGGTTGTCCTTCCGTGTGTGGGCAGAGTAAGATGTAGTGGGAATGTGGTAGAGGTTGGTCAAAAAGGGTGCCGCTAGCATGGTATTAGCTGGTTCCAGAAGGAGGTACATGGAAAATAATTCCTGGAGCACCTTGAATTCTCCTGGGCTTGACTGGGAGCTGGTGATGTTTGAGTATACCCCTGAAAGGTTCAAATGGAGATTTGTGCCTCACAGCCTTGCTGTTACATGGGTGTTTGTTTTGTGGCTATCAGTGGGATGAAAGCAAAGCAAGCAGATGATGCTGAATTATACAGGCAGGAGCGCATAATCAGATTTCTCATTCATGGTGGAGGTGGATAGAATGTCTGTGAACAATGTATTTGAAGTCCTCCTCAAATATTCTTAATAAAATCATGACTTGCCGGTTTCAAAGCAATCAGTCCCTCAATATATTCTATTGCACGTGGCAGTACAGCAAGCAGGACTTTCCACATAAAAGACTGCATACAAGTTTTACATCTCTAAGGCTTATTGTAAACAGTAGAGGAAAACAACAGGCATCTTAGTATGTGAATTAAGATGCAATCCTTCTTTCTGCATATTATCCCTTCCTCGTTGATTAATCTCTCATACAAAGAAATCCAATCTGCTGCAGAAATCTGAATCCCAGCAGTAGTAAGTTCGATGCTGAGATGTGCATCTCACATCAGCCCTAGAGCAACTGATAGATTGTTTTTATGCTGTAGTAAAAACAACTTTATAAAAAGAGGAAAAGCCAAATCCTGTAATTCTTTGTTCATCTTAACATGAAATTCTTCTGCACTCTGTGTGAGGCAGCTGCTCCATCAGGCACTAAAGCTTCATGTGCTTCAAAGGAAGAAGCATAGAGCAAATATTTGTAGCTGTAGGTACAGTCCTGCTGTTGTGCAAACAGCTGATGCCGAGGCCTTTCCTGCTTGTTTGGAAACCTTTGGGCTGCATAGATCCTACATGCTGGGCTTAAATATCCCCCAGTAAACCAGCTTCTCATTTGAGGTCTGTGGTGCTTTGGTTTTCTGGTCCAGATTATAGGTTTCAGTCTTCCTCCCAGTTATGGTCCTTGACTCACTGCAGGTATGTGCAGACTGCAAATGCAGACCCCATGGTCTTTTCTTTAGTAGAGAAATGGCTTGTTTGGAAGGTAGAATTACCATTCACAAGACATGTCTAACAGGACAGGCAAGCTCACGGGTGCCTTTTGCATCATCTGTGCTGTGTCATAGTGTCTCTGTGCCCACCCTCTCATAGCACAGTAAGGCTCATCATGATGTCATCACCATCCAGTGATGCAGTGATGAAAGGCTGAGTCAGCTGCCCAAGTTTGTGCAGAAGATCTAGGTCAGTGCTGCAGCAACTGAGGTGCCTTGAGGTACCGAAGACTTGAACATGTGGGTTCAAGACTGACTTTAAAGGAGGTTGGATTAACTGAGGTGTGAGGGCAAGGAGTTTGTGTTCCTGACCTTTGTGTTCTGCTGTAATTGTTCTTAGAAACACTTGGCATTGTTCAAGGCCAGGCTGGATGGGGCTTGGAGCAACCTGCTCTAGTGGAAGGTGTCCCTGCCCACGGCAGGGGTTGGAACTGGATGGGCTTAGAGATCCCTTCCACCCCAAATCATTCCATGATAAATATTTATTTCCTCAAAGTGTCTGACAACAAGAAGCAAAATGAAAAAGTGCTCTTATTTCTATATAAACAATAAAAGCCTGCCAATTTTATTGCTTCTTTTAAAGAACAAGTTGACGTATGTAAGAATAAGAAAATAGTATTTCTGCCACAGCAGAACTGCGAACAGCCTGTGCAGGTTATCATTACACACAAGCATTTTGGAAGTCTCTTCTCAATTGTCCTTGCAACTTCACAAAATAACTCAGACTATGCTCCTCCAGAACACTATACAAAGGAAGTTACACATGCTGGATGCCAAAAAGAAGATTCAGCACCTTCTGAAGCTGCCCTTCCTCATCTCTGGCTCTCTAGACAGCTCTTCAGTGGAATCCCTGGAAACCTAGACTAGTTAAAAACCTCCCCAAACAATTAGCTGTTGTATTCCCTGCTGCTATACACACTGCAGGAGTCTTATGCAGTCATGACTGCACATTTCATTGAAACAGCAGCCTAAAAGTGAGGAGAGCTGGCGTTCTCTGCAAAGCCATTCCCACCCTGGAGCTTTCTCACAAGTGTATCTACTGGCTAATTTCTCACCAAAAGATAGTGCTAGTTTAAGGCCTTCAGAGTGGAAGTCTAATAGAGGAGAGAAAGCTTGCTGACAACTCACTGCTTCAGCAGCATTGGCAGCAAGCTGCTAAATGACAGGAAAAACATAAGGTAGGTGCAGATCATCGTGGTGGGAAAATCAGACTGGTGGTTTACCATCTGGTTGCCTCTTGTGAGAAGGAAGTAGCCCAAACACCACTTTTTCCTTGCTGTTTGATATAATGATTTGATAACTGAGCAGTCCATCAGTTCTAGGAGCAAAATTCTTTAAATAAAACCAGCCTGAATCAGAATGTGTTCCATAATAGAGCTGTGAGAACAGTTAAACAGAAGCTGTTCGATTGCTGAAGGCATTAAAACAAATCCTTTAGTAATGCCTAACACCGCTACCACTGCCTTGAGAAAGGCACTGCCTTTTTCACGCAGGCAAATTTTACAATGCCCAATCTCAAGCTTCTTTCTGAAGACTTGTTTCAGAGTCCAGCAAATAATCTGCATTTTACTTGGCTAGGGAAAGGCCAAGAAAGAACTGAGTAAGAAAAAAAACTGCCAAAAAGAAGAGATCCCTTCAGTCTCATTGATACCTCCTCCTAGATGCAAGTTCTCAACCACTTCATTGCACTAGCCTCTATTTTACTCAGACCTGTCTTCTGAGCTATTTTAACTCGCTAGCCTGGCACAATACCAATTCAGCCACTTGGACAAAATCTAACAATTACTGTTCCATTAAACTGCAGTGGAAGCAGCTCGTGATGTCCAAAAAACACCACAATGAACCAGAAAAATAAATGGAGTAGGAATAGGTGGCTAAAATCAGAGAAACCAGGAAGAAAACCAAGAAACGGAAGCATCTCTTGTAGTGATAAGCAGCTCAGCAGATTAATGCCATCAAATGTTTTTCTGGTTACTAGCAATGTCATCTGTCACTAGAAGTATTTCCAAGGGTATCTTTTTCCCTGGCTCTTTCTTTCCTTCCTTCCTTTTCCTCTTCTTCTACCTCATCCTATAACCAGACAGGGTACTTTCCCTAATCCAGAAATCATTAACCTAATTTAAGGAAAAGTCAGCAGTACAAGGTAACAGGAAGATGCTAAATCTTAAATCCTCTTGGGTGTAACAACCCAATGAGAGATCTACAAATTAAATGCTTTAAATACATAAAGAGCAATTCTAAACTGTGAGCAAGCCATTGTACAGCTCTAAGAACGAAACTACTGATTGCAAGTTTATTTTTTCTTAAAGATACAGGTAAGAAAATGGTATCATCCACTCTTACACCATTAAAAAAAGCTACTTTAAAGCTTTTCAGAGTAGTTCACATGAGGTTGAAAAAAATGCTTTCAAAGCCAGCAACAACACAGGAGTTACTGCCTTTGTAACACAAGATGTTTAGACTTGGATTTCCATGAACAGTCAAAGCACAAGTAGACAAAATTCATGTGCTTCAGATTAAGATCAAGATATCTTTTTCTATACAAATCTGCTATTGTTTTATAGCATTTTCCAAATTACTGAATTACCTTGTGTCACATAGTATCTATAATTCTTAAGTCCTGAACTAAAAAAGTCATCTTTGAAAGATTCTCCACATGTCAAAAGTCAAAAACATTTTAAAGCACTTGCATAGCTCCATCAGACTCAGTATGAGGGTAAAAATAGTATGGGCGTGCTCAACATACACTGGTTTATAGCATTAGAGGATTCTAAAGTTTCGTTTGTTACTAAACTCTCCCTACTTAATGTTTAGCAAGGTGCTGTCTCTAACATCAGTTTAGTATATCAATTGGTAAGGTTACATACTGTAAAATATTATAATCTTACATGAACTGTTATTTTCATGCACTAACTTAACCTTCTGAAAGATCAGGAGAATTGGGTATTTCTATTTACACACCTCCCAGATATTATCAAGTATCATACTGATGTTTCTCTTCCTTTACACTGATTACAGACATATTAAGAAATGGCACCATGGGAGTCTGAGTGCCAGCTTTAGACAGGGAAAAAAAGCAAGCGAGTATAAAACAACTTCAGGAACTCAAACTTCAACTGGCATCCACCTACATTGTCATTTTCAATCTTGAGATACAGCATCTCTGAGATGTAACATCTTTGAGATATAACAAACTGAGCATCACTCAGGTGCACGTTATCACCTGTACACATTCAGCACTTGAGTAGATTAACATTTTTATCACAAATTAAGGCACTGTGTAAGAGCTAAGCCAATCCCATAGTAAGAACTTAAAAACAATTGTGGCTTCAAAAGCGGTGTGAAGTTGAAGGCATCTACTGTCTTGAATTTGGTTCTTAAAGTTCCAGTCAACTTAGAACACAAAACTTACAAGAATATGGGGGCAGGGGAGGGAAAGTAAACATGCTGGGAGCTCACTATTCTAAAAAGACAAGAAAGACCACTGCCAAAAAAGCACAAACGTAACAAATTAAGGGACGTGGCGTGAGGTTTGATTTCAAGCAATCAAATGAAGGACAGAGGAATGCAATAGAAACTGAAAACTGATACTAATTGCAAGCCCTCCCCATGAAAGAGAAGCAGCATGCAACAGGAATCTTGAGCAACCTCATGCAATTCTTCTCATTTTTAGAAGTTCAGAAAGAACAGACAATTAAGAGGAATTTAAAAAAGGCTTTTAAATATAGGAAAGATTATTTTAGAAAATACATACACCTCCTAAAATAGAAAAAAAAAATTATATAGTGCTTAGCTTTCAAAAAATTAAAACTGCAACCATACTGTAAATTTTAACCATTTCACATAAGTACATTTTAACAAGGAGATGGGGGTGTAGCTGAGAATAGGGAAGACTGAGCTAAGTACTTTCTAGAAATGCTAAGGTACATTACATTTAAGGCACACTAATGGATCTTACTCCATCTCTAGTCCCTTGGAATTACCTTTGACAATTCATGAAAGCTTTGGGAAAAACAGAAGCATAATTAATGAAAAATAATTATGAACTGACATACAGGCTCTTGGCACCATGTTACCTGACAATCTTGGGGCAGAACAAGGGAACACGATGTGCTTTGAGTTAGAAAAATAGGGGTTAAATAGTTGTAAAAGAAAAAAAGACAAAACATACATCAAATTAAACTGTGCTGATCAGGATTTGTTGCAAAATTGGGAATATATTTTGTTTGAGTCTAAATTAAGCTATAATCCTGACCCAAATGGGAAAAGACTGGTACAACCCATGTGCATTCAATGATTTCATTAATAATTTGGACACTAAAAGGGTTAATAAACCTATTACACAATAAAGGTGGCAAACTCTTAGAAGCAGAGCCTGAGACTTCAGAGCTATCTTGATTACTTGATGTAATGGTCTGAAATGAACAAAAAAGAAATTCAGTACAGACCAAAGCTGTGTATCTTGGACAATGAAGAAACATAAGCTGGTATACAACTGGATAGGCAACAAAGCAACCAAAGTAGCACTGAAAATGAGCCACTAATAAACATGAAGCATCACACAGCAAGAAAAAAACCTTCAGTTCTTCAGTTCCTAACAGCAGCAACACAGATGAAATACAGAGAGAATCAGCCTGCTTGTCATGATACGTTTACTCATAAAAACCAACTTTAAAAGACTCATCTACCCCAATCCACTTTCCAAGTAAAGAAGCAACTGCACCTAACCCATCAGGCATCACACTGGTAATATTAGTTGTTGTAATATTAATTGGAACAAAGTATTATGACAAACTTTTTTATTTAGAAGCAAGACTGGGGGGGGGATTTATCATGCATGATCTTGGCATTTCTGATCAGGCCTCCCTGCTAGATGTTAGATTACAGTCTTATCACATAGTCATGTTTCTCCAATTACTTTAATTAACTTTTTTTTCAGAATTAAATGCTATGTTACACACCAAAATGCTTGCTACTTCTCCCAGGGCTGCAGTGAGTGCCAAGTATTTACTTTCATGTATTAAATGGTATTTTAAGATTTTCCCCATATGAAACACCACCTTTTGCAAGCACGTGAAGGAAAACAACAAACTTCAGATCTGCTTAAATCATTCTGATTCTTCCCCATATTTCTCTTTACTATGCTTCAGAACTATGTTTCTTTGTGCCCATCCAGAGAAGCTCAAAAGGATATATTAAACCCTATGAAGTAATCTCTCTCCTACTCCCACAATCACAAAATTACAAGTAGCCTTCTGATAATGGAGCTTTTACATAACTCCACCTTTACACCTTTCTCAGCTTCGTCTCTACAACTGTGAGGATTAAAACTGCAGACCTTGCCAACACAGGAGAGGTTAACTAATTATATGTTTGTAATCCCACACACAACCACCTGCTATTTAGTGCTAACTTCTCACCTGCAGTTTATCTTAGAACATTTGGCAAGTAGTTGAAGACAAACTCCATAAAGAAACTCTGAGACAGGGATGAAGTGTGTATGGGGAAATTTATACCAAGTCAACCAATACAACTGTTCTTCTTTGAAGGGTTTAGTAAGAATGCCAGTACCATAATAAAGTACTTGAACGTTTCCCTTATGTCTAGAGCAGACTAAAGGCAGTGTCTCCAGTTTCCTAAAAGAACACATCCTACACACCAGTCTGAATAAAAAATGTCCCATCTTTCCCAAAACTCAAGTAGATGGTTCCACTGCTCTCCCAGGCAAAAAACTTGGCTAATTCCAAACATTCAAAACGAGAATTACCAAGCCACCATATGGATATTTTCCTCCCTTTATCACAGCCATAGTACAGTAGCTGCTATGTTTTTTCTAATACAAGTACTGAATATTTTGTTCTTTCTAAACTGAACAAACAAAAGGTATGAAATAGGTCTGAAGCTATAAGCCATGACCACAGTAGAACAATGAAAAACTTAAAATAGTTAAAATTGATGTACATAAAACCATTACAGACTTAACATTAGTTAAATTTATTAATCTGAGACTAAAAATACCATCTGAGATCACAGCCTGATTCACATAACAGTATTCCCCCAGTCTTAGCTATGGTCACCTACAAAGAAGGCCACAACGTTCAGGCCACTGCATCCTTGTTTCAATGAGATACAGGAGGATTCTAAAAGAGAAAAAAAAGTATGGCTTTTTTCCACATACACTGAAAAACCTCAAGTTTCCTGGAGAGTATCCAAGAATTTTGCTCAAGTGATTTGCAACAAGCACAGCAGAAAACCTTTGCTTTGTGCTACTTCTTAGGAAGCCTCTAGACATTTTGTATCCATCAGTAAAATACATACACCACAACTACAACAGTAGTGCAGGTTGTGAAACTTTACTACAACACAGCGTTGCTTCAGTATCATCAAATGCAAGTTTACTGAATGTCTCCTCTTCATTCAAAGCCCACTTCTTGCATCATTTTGCTCATGTAACATAACTAAGCATCCAGCTCTACATTTTCACTATGATAATGAATAGCCAAAAGCAACTTGTTTGCAGCTAATTAAAACCAAACGTACCACACTAAACCATGAATAATTTGGGGTTTTAACTTATGGTTTACCCAAAGATTTTTTTCAAAGGGTATTCTTCCTCCCATCAGTGTGCTTCAGTCTTGTACAAACACATCACAATGTACCAAAAGGCAACAGTCTTACAAGGTCAACTTGAAAAGCTTTGTATCTAGTATCCTCTTACCAACTTTATCAACAATCACACCTCTGAACAGAACATGGATCTTGCAAAAGGCACGTTTCGCAACAGCACAATTGCTGTTTTGGGATAAGCTCTTAGCTCCACAATCCTGAAACCTGACATTTAAGCTCATATATAGGAATCTTAGACCAAAGAAGTGACAGAAGACTTGCAAGATTTTCCTCCTCAACTATACTTTCATGACCTATGTCTTAGGAGCGTAATTGGTCTCTTCCTTTCTGAGGCGTCAACTTCAGGACAATCCCAGGACCTGCTCATCTAAAAGCACAGTTCAGCAATACAGCTGCACTGATCTAATACCACAGAGTTATTGCACAGGGTTCTCTCTTCTGCCAGTAGTCCCACCCTTCTAGAATTCATCATGTCCTTAAATGATACAATAAAACCTGCCCATCTGTCAAAAAAACTTTTCCTTGCAGTCTAGCAAATGAAATCAGCCCAGTGGCAGGTCAAACGAGCACCCTGATTTAGAGCAGGACAAGTTGGCCAGCAACAGGGGGGTAGTCAGCATGGGAAGAAAGGAGCCAATACTGTTCCTCCCAACACCTGCTTTCCCACAGCAGCAAGCTGTAACATCAAACCGTAACATAATCACCTACTGTATGTAGAATAAGCAAAAAATATTCTGATGTTAATACAAAATCTGCTATCAACACTTGTTGAGAGGCTTGTTACAGCATACTTGACAGTCAGCTACTAGCAGCAAACTTAAGTATCTCTTCCCTTTGTGAAGCTTCTGTGGACAAAGTTCCAGGAAATACTTTGTACCATATAAATCAACTAAAGCTTGCTGTTGTAGATCTGAACTCTGTTGTATTGGTCTGTCATTATTTACCTTGTTATAATTGCATGGCATGAGACTGATGGCATGCATCTCAGTATATTTTGTACTTCAAGTGAAATTTGCCTTAGATTCGATTTGCTATGAGATGCTTCCCAACCGTCCAATGCAATGAGATATCTACTATCCTAACCCATTTTCTTTGGATTAAATCTAGAACTTTAGATTAATAATCAGAGCAGTACAATGCTTTGATAAAAACCTCTGCCTGCATGTGAATGGTTGCTGTTTCACATCTCTACAGAAGTTAACAGACTTGCAACTTTTCTGTAACCACTACTGTTACTAACCTGAGGTTATTATGTTCAGCGCTAAAGCAACTACACCAAGCACACCTAAACATACAGTCATTTACCCAGGTCACTTGCAAAATGCTAGATTATTCCTTGTTATTTTCTCTTAAAACTGTGGGTGGGTTTCCCCACTAACCCAATGAGAACTCTAGCAATATTCTCTGGAACTTACTGCAGCGGACGGCATTTCACACTCAAAATACCATCTCTAGACCTGAACTGTGAGTATACCAAGTCTGCATGTCATACATATGTCATTCTGGTTCTTCAAAAGAGGTCCATTTAAATAAATTAAGGCCTAAGTAGAAAGAAACAACAATGAATTATTTAAAGTAAAAAATGGAATTAGACTGTGCACTTTTATGTGCCATTTCAGTTCATAAATGTTACACTTTGGTCCTAGAGCACCAGTTGTGCACAGGGATAACACATAACACATAAAGTGACAGTAAGACAAAAGATTTTTAGTGAAAAATTCTCTTAGGAATGAAATTACTGGATAGGAATACACAAATTTAGGTATTCTACTCAGTCTTGCTTCAATATAATTCACAGTTTAGAATGAAACCTAAAAGCTATGAAACAAATACCACCGCTTTTTCTTGTGAATGTGTTCTCTAACAAGAACCTTTCTCACACAGTTAACTAAATCTAGCATGAGAACTGAAGTTTCCAGCACTATTACTAAACTATCCCACATTTGACCCTTGAAGATACAGAAGAGCATTACCTAGTGCAAGAAAAAAGTATCTTTTGGAGGGGAGGACAACTACCAAGCCCCAGCTGTTATAGCCAAATTATCCCTGCACTTCCAGAAATGGAGCTCTAGAAAAAAAGCACTACTAGCCCTCCATCAAGCCCTATGTTAATTTCAGTATATATTACTTCTTGCAATAAACTAATCACAGAAATTAAGCTTCCAGTCAAAGAAAACAAAAACCAGCTGAACTAACACAAACTAGAAAAGTTTATTTATGATTTGCAGCTAACTAAACATGTGATTCTGTTGCCAACCATAATGCAGACACCTTTCCAGTTCCCTGGTTCTTCCTGCACAGGTCTACTCCATCCTTCACAGCAACTTTAGCATTTAATCATCTGTTACACTTCAACCACTAAAACTAGCAGAAAACTGCATTAGCTTTTACTTGAAATTTTGGTCAATCTACTGAATAAAATCAACAGGTTTGATAAGCACTAAAGCAAGTACAAGTAGCAACAGTTTCCTTATTTTCACGGTGAGACTTCTCTCTCTGAGTTCTCTATTGTTGGCTGTTCCCATCCCTTCCCCTGAACTAGCTCTGGAACTCATCAAGTATTGTGCTTGAATGTATTTCTCTCTCTAGAATGACAGAAAACTGTTCTGGTTTCCTACCAAGAATTAAGTTACGCAGACTTAAGAGGGGCCATCAGACCTGTAACAAGGCACAAGCAAAACAGGATAGAAGTGTCTCCCTTTGGTTGCACTAAGTTATGTCAGCTCATAAAGCTCAGTGTTTATGCTTATTGCTTTTTCATTCTCAACTACTATGCAAAAATTTGTTTATAGCATCATGTGGACACTAGGTTTTAAGCAGGAGGTGTCAGGAAAGTTACCACAGGATAACTGGCTTGTGGAGGCCAAGCATTCATAGCGATGTCACTTTTTGATCCTTCCATGTCGGCTTTTCCTATCATTGCGAGGCAGAATTCACCAAGCGTTGGATTGTTCACCCACTAACAGGGAACCTGAGCTGGGATCAGACCGTCGGGAGACAGGTTAGTTTTACCCTCCTGATGCTGTGTTGTTGCAATAGTAATCCTGCTCAGTACGAGAGGAACCACAGGGTCAGACCCCTGCTGCATGCGCTTGGCTGAGGAGCCACTGGCGCAAGGCTTCCATCTGCGGGCTGAGGACTGAATGCCTCTAAGTCAGAATCCTGCCTTGACCCTTGATGTTGTGCTGTTGTGTCATCGGTCGCTTGAGACTGACCCAGGAGATGATGGTCTTGTTCAGAATGCACGGGTTAAAGCTCTTCCTGAATCTTCGTTAGCAAAGACAGGCCTTCCTCACAGGAGAAGGAAATCTATCTTCAAACCCAGGCTAATGAAGCTCGCCTAGCCTTGTATGGTCTTCCATTGAAGAGATGGGCACTCTTATCAAACCTACGACCTGAGGACTTTGCTGTCACCATCCTAGCTCGCTAGGCCGTGGCAGTTAAACCTCAGGTGTAAAGAGGGGGGCAGTTGTACACACGCTGCCCTCCCCTAACAAACCCACTGCGCAGGCTGGCAGGGCTCACTCTCATTTGTCTCTATGGACAGGTGAGGGTGGAAATGGGAGGTGGCAAAGTGGATGGGAAGCTGCAGATCCAACCTTGCATGCGGGCAGACCAGCGCATGGGTCACATGAGATTGCCCAGGAGATGACAGTCCTGGTCGGACACTTCCTGATTGCCTAAGTACCCTTTCTCCAACCAGATTTACATATCCCACATGCCCTTGGTTATTGTGCTTGCAGTAAGCGTGGTTAAAGCCCTTCCCAAATCTTTGCTTGCAAAGCCAAGCCATCATATATGTATATATACATGTGTTGTATATACATACAATCAATTCTGTGGAAATCCATGGTATGCTTTTGGATCAGTTTATCTTTATAAATGGTTTTCCAATTAAAATCTCTAAGAAACAGTTTCTTTACTGTTGCAGCAGTTAATTTGTAAAGAAGATCCATGTCAGCAGGTTGCAGTTATAAGTAAAAAACTAGATTTACAAATCAATATATGCTTAAACTGGGGGAGGAAGACAGCAGTCCATCCGTGTGTGTGTGTGTGTGTGTGTGTGTCCCCGAAAAGAACAAAATTCCTCCAGTACTTAAACTATAACAGGATAGTCAGTTGCATCTAACACGATACCACCTCCTAAGCATTCAGCTTGTCCCAGTGATGCACTGAGCTGCACTAAGGTGGAAATCCTTGCCCAGCAGAACAGCGCTCAGTTTGTTGCTGTGTGCAAGTTTCAGAGGATTCCCAGTTGTATTTGCATTTACAGTCATTTTCCTTGTAAGAGTCCAAATGTAGAGTGGCTTGGCAGATGAGGCTGGATTGTTTTATAGTGCTTTGAAACCAAAATCCCAATCAACTTCTTAAGCTGTCATTCAAAAAGGTACTATGGACTTCAGCTTCCTTGACAAAAAAAGCCTGCAATATGATACTACTTATGGGGTGTGGGTTTTTTTGTTAGAAGGGGAGAATAGGATCAGAAATGATTATAAAAAATAAAAACCTGTTCATACTTTTATGTCCTGTTCATCATATGGAACTTGAGTCACGCATTTCCAGGGAAATGAAACAATTATACCCTGTAATTTTAGAACCAAAGTTTTCAGTTGATGCATGCACAAATAATCTGGACAGGATGCGCTCAAATGAATTTTAGTGATAATAAACAGCTGAACACTTAATTGATTGCATGTATGTGCAGAATATGCTGAAAGAGTTTCTACTGCTAAAGTCATATACAGTAATTTCAGGATGGTGCATCAAGTTATTGCTTGGCTTCAGTATCCAAATCTACCAAACACTTAACTACTACTTAAATGAGAACAGTTTCACCTTTTCTTACTTGTATGGCAAGTATCAAATCAACTGATTTTCACTTGTATCAGTACCAAAAGAGACTTCCAAATTTTATTTCAGTTTCTTAATGTTTTTGAAAGAAACTGAAATTACAACATAGATTCATAGAATAGTTAGGGTTGGAAAGGACCTTAAAATCATCTAGTTCTGACCTGCCGCCCATGGGCGAGAGCACTTCACACTAAACCATGTCACCACTATCTGTTCTTCAGAGCCCCTAACCACCTCTCCCAGGGCTCTGTAGTCTTAATGTTTTCTGGGCTACTGCTTTCTGTGTCACTAGCACCCACATGGACAACTAAAAGTGGGTAATAGTCAGTGGGACTTACTGGACCACACAGCCTCTCTGCAACATCCCTGATCCGAGCCCCAGGTAGCAACACACCTCCCTTGAGACTGGGTCAGGCTGACAGATGGGTGCCTCTGTGCCTGTCAAAGTAGAGTCCCCTACCACTATGACCCACCACTTTTTCCTGGCAGCACCAGTAGTGATCTGGATCTAATTTGATAACTAATATGATAATTTGATCTAATTTTATAACTAATTTGATAATTGCTTTGGTTTTGGTGCTAATAAATATATGAAAAGCAAGCAATTAAAATACAAATCTCCAACAATGGCAAGTACAAACTGCATGCATCTATACTGAAGTTTTCCAAGGAGAAGACGTACCAGTGAAGACAGTAGTAGGAAATGAGGCATATGGCACGATTTTTCATGGGACTCTAAAACCTGTCTGGGCTCAGTTTGACAGTTTGATTTAAAGCAAATATTTTTATCTGCTTTTTTTCTAACCAACATGATTTCAGATACCTACATCCAACCTAAATAACTGCAGGACTTTCTTTCCTTTTATTTTTTACATGCAGTTTCCCTTTTAGAGCTATGTTTATTGACTTAGATTAGGACTGGACTAGAGCCCAGAGACAGTCATATCTGCTCTTCAGGGTTTTTGTTACAAATCAGGTTGGTTTTTGATTTTTTTTTTTTTACAAGGTTCAATAAATATTCTTGATTATTTATGTTAGTTCTATTGTGAGTTCTTGCCAAAGATACGTTGTATTATGACCAAAACAGATGTTCTGGTTTAGACAAGTGTATTTGTTTTAACAGGACCAGCAATGTAAATGAAACAACAGTGTGTTCAGCATTAACGTGGCAGATGATGAACTTTTAGGGTTTTGTTGGTCTTTTTGGATTAAATGGAAATCTTGAGAAAATATTTCAGGAATTTCATTTCGTATTTCGATCACTGCAACTGGTTTCCTTTGATTATTGTTGGCCGAAGGCATCTTGGAAATGAAAACTATCTGAATGACAGGTGAATTGTGCTAGAGCAGGACAATCATCACATTGGGAAAAGTAAAATCACAGTTTTTCTTTCAGCCTCAGTGGTTTTCTCAAACCACACATACCAGCAATACAAACATTCTTATTGGTCTGACTTTTCTTCTTACATTAATTCACACTGAGAATAAAGTATTTCAGCTCATATTTAAAAGAAAGCTTGATAGGTATCATGAATTGTTAATAGTTTTCAACAAGCAGTAAAAAAATGCAGCCAGTCAAGTTTATTTTTTTGTTGTTGTTTAGGTGGGTTGGTGTTTAATTTCTGTTACACTTTGCTTTAAACTTGATACAAAATCCTTTTCTGCCACTTTCAGCAAAACCTTTTCTTGCTCTTGAGACTTTATAAGCAAAGTAATTAATAATTTACTGCTGTTTAAGTTCAAACACTTCTGCACTGTGACAAATAGGAGAAAGTCTGTTATGTCTTGTAAAGTTCTCATTGGGTTTTCTTTAATGTTTAAATTGTCTGCTTTAGAATACTCAGAAATGTTCTGCTGAGGTGGAATAGGACTGTTTAATACCTTTTGAAGTTGGACCTTGGTGGCAAGAAATTGTTTTGGAAATGTTTGTTCTACAGGATTTTAGGTCCGCTTGTATTTTATAGGTGTCTGCACATGCTTTAAATATCCTTTTCAATTTAAATGTGTGTTTTATATTGTTGAATATCTACATTATACTCTCTCAGCTTTAACAAATGCCACTTTCAAGTTCCATGCCTCTACATTTCTAATGTTACACTAGCTTAATTCCCATTACTTTTCTGCTTCATAGCACTCGCAGTTTGAAAGGGACCTAACATTTGGGTTCACATTATGATAATTAGGTTTCAAAGCAGTGTGGGGGGATTAAGATGTCTGAAGTCTAGTTGCCGAATAAAGTTCAGAACTACTTGTAAAACTTGTTTGAGTGGTTAACAGAAGTGGTTTTATTTATTCAGTGCTCATGCAGCATTAATCCGTATTTCATCAGGTACCCACAGTGCTGTAACTCTAGATATGACCTTGGGACTTAATTTACCCCATCTCAGTTTTCCTTATTAATGTGCCATGAAAGAGGTACATGAAAGATAGCCAACATCAAAGCACCTTTTCAAATAAAGTGGTTGATATGAATCCTCTGGTATTTAACACTGTCTGTCAAATGTTTCAGCTGGTTTGCATCCTTTTACAAGCTATTGCTTGCTGCATTAATGCAGTTGTTTCAAGTCTGTTGAGAGTACAAAGGGGAATAGGGATATGGGAAACTTTATTCCTATTTCTTTTTGATTATATTTTCTTTAAGCCGTTGGTTTTGTCTGTTAAGCTATATAACTCTATTGATGACACATTTATGTACGAACACCTACACACCTTAGGTCATGGGATGCCTGATACAGAAGGTAGAAAGTAGTTTGGAATATTTTGGCAAAAGGAATACATATTCAGTGAAAACAATGCACATGTCTAAAATGTGCACTGAAGAACCTTTGTTCTGCTTTCATCTTTCAAGCTGTAGTGGAATCATGACAAGTTCTAAGCAATGAAGAAATAATTTTAGGAAAAAACAGCTATAAAATGTGAGTGAAGGGGATATGGTTACTAAAAATGTTTAAAGTTTTGTAGTGATTTCCAGTCAAACCGTCTTCTGTCTCTTACTTAAAAGTTACTCTCTGTTTTGGTTATTTATCACAGCTGAGTAAGAGCTCATGATCATGCACACTTCAAATGCAAAATGATTTTTTTAATATGTTTTACAGGAGATAGACCAGGAAACAGGAACCTCACTCTCCATTGGGACTTTTCCTCCTCCTCTTGATTAGTCATGACTTTAGGTAATAAGTAGTCTTGTTCAGTGCAACAGGGACTGTGATAAATGGTCGTCTTTAAAATCATATCCAATGTTTGGTCTTGGTGCCTCCACAGGCTGGTATCTACATTGAGCTGAACCCTTGCTATATTCAGAAGTCATCTTATTCTGAAGCAGTCCAAGAAAGCAAGGATTCCCCTCTGCCCTAGCTCTGTTGCTTATTTTATGAGTTTACTGTAGAAACCAATACCATCACTAGCCATGCTTTTCTGAGGAAAAGAAAGGGGTGAGCAGCGAGGTTAGAGGGGGACAGGTGAAATGGGAGATGATGATTTCAGGCTTGTCTAGCATGAATTTGAAACTTTTTAACCCAAACGTTATAAACCATACACTTGACATAATTCTGGAACTGTCTTTGGATTCTGTTTCAGACAAATAGCTTAACAGTCTTTTAAGATGAGGACAAGGACTAACTGGGAGTGTGTCACTGTAGCTTAAGAGATTATGAATTCCTTTAAGTTCAGAAAAAGAGTAGGATATATGTGGAGTCTAGACTTCAGCAATGTGAAGGCAGGGGCTCAGGAAATAAATATAACTAGCAAAACAAATCTAAATCTTGAGGAAAACGCCTCTTTTTCCAGAGCAGTAGGCCATGTCATTTGACTTGGGTCCAGGGCAATCTATAGGAAAACAGTTTTGGGGAAGAGTGGAAAGTTAATTGTGCAACTTCCCTTCTAAGGCATGTGACTGTGTTCAAGGGCAACTTTGTATGCTCTTCAGGTAGAAATGTACTCTTCTCAAATATATTCATGCAAATCAGATAGTAATTTTGAGAATGTGATCACAGTAATTCCTCCCACTTTGTTTTTTTAACAGAGAAGTCGCTTAGATTTAGGATAGCAAAATGACTTCTCTATTTTTAGTCTTGTTTCCCACTGAGTAGTAATTTGTACACGGGCTGTTTTCTGGTAGATCTTCTGTTGTTTTCACATAAATAAAGCTCATCTTTTCTTTTAAGATAATCAGTTAGAAGACATCTGGTATTACAGTATAATAAAAGTCAGGTGAGAAGGGAGAACCATCCAAAAATGTTTAGAAACAAAAAAGAACAACATGTTGGAAAGATAAAAGGTTACTGAGAGGCAAAGGTTGCCATCAGGTCCTCTGGGAGCAGTCTCGGAATGTGTGCATTATATAGGGCATATTCATAGCACAAGACTAGGCATTTTGTTCTTAAAACTCACTTAAAATTAGATTTGTACCAAATATGTATAGCAGTGATTTTCATGTTCAGTATAGAACTACCAAAACTAAACTGTGAGTAGGGGATTTATTTTTGGGGGGTGTTTGACTCAGTCTTTAAAACACTATTTTTATCACTTAACATTTTGTGCTGGTCTGTTTCCAATGCTGTCTCTGTTCTTAAGAGCTTTCTATGATGACACTGAAAATTACGCTGGCCTAAAGTCTGTTGTTCAAGGATACTTCCAAAGCTTGGAAATGAAGAAGGATTTAATAGATTTAAAGAAAAAGGATTAGATCTTAGATTTGCTAGATTGCTGCAATGAAACAAAGCTAGTTCATTTAGGTGTCTGATATTTTTGAGGGGGTGGGGAACACAATAGGCTAAATATAAAGCTTTTCATTTCGGACTGAAATGATTTATGTTCTTGTTTAATATGGTTAAAACTTTTGGGGTTTTTCTGTGCCATTTGGCCAACTCCACGAGGTTCTTACTGGATTAATTTGAAAGAATGTTTTCCAGGAAGATCTTTAGTGAAATGAGCATAAGGCAATCTTATGCCCACTTCTCCCAGGATTGGTTTTCTTATTTGGTCTGACATCCTTTTTTCTCTGAAGGGTCACCAAACCACCCTTGCTTGTGATAGCTGTTGACTTGCTCACACAACGTGATTATCAGTAATGATACTGGAGGATGAAACTTTCAAGTCATTGCCTACATCTGAAATGTTGCGTGCCAGTCACTGCAGTGTGTGTGCCATCTTGTACTTGGCAGAAGAAAGCAAGGAGCCTTTTGTTGAGAGGTGTCTGAATGGTGACCAAGGTCTAGGGATAGCTTGAGGAATGCCAGAAGCCTGAGGAACTGGTAGCTGGTGCTGCAGAAAGAATTGAGGGTTCAGTCAGGGAATAAAGGGCAGGGCACTTTCAAGGCACTTCCTCTAGACAGAGGCATCAAGGTATAGTCTATGGGAGCTTTGTAGAGCTTTGAGTTCAGTTGAGCTTGCACGTTCCTTGTCTTTTCAATACAGAAGGTTATGTCAAGAGAACAGTTCCTTCTTCTGTCCACTCCCCTAATGATTTGTGAACATGAGTAGTGTACAGTCCGAGCTTAAAACTGAGGTTTGGACTTCAACTGAAAAATGTGACCTAATGACATATTACTGCTTCTCACACTGAGCATTGGAGACAGACTTTCAACAGCTGCTTCTGAGCCTTTTCCCAATGCTACATTTATTAATTTTATTATTTATTCTTTTTTTAGCTGGAGTGAACTGAAGTAAGTTTGTTCCATGTAACTCCAGAGTATGTTTTAAAATGCTGTCTATTCATCATAAAGCGTAGAAAGTTGGCTTTTGGTCAATTAGTGTGAGCCACTCCATGAAGAAAATGAGTATATATGCAGCTAGGATTGTGAAGGTTCAGTGGTAGGAGCCTTAAATATTCCAGACTTGGTATTGATTCTGATCTCAAGTGAGAAAAGCTCAGGTTTACAGGTAAACGGCAATGTAGAATTCACTCCAGAGACTGACAGGTGAATGGTTTCTTTTGTGTCTTTTGTGAATTCCTGGAAAGAAGCCTGTAAACCGCAGGTTGAAAACCACTGGGTTTGGACCTGAAAATAACAAAACGTAGAAACATCTGGAAACTTAGTAGTTAAAACAGGTGAAATTGTGCACAGGATGTTCTCCCTCTCATTTGTATTCGAAGAACTTTGATTATGGAAAGTTGCAGTGTGGTCCTTGTTACCCACACCTGTGCATTTTACACTGCTTGTCTTTACCCATTGACTGAGACGAAATAGCATGGCTCCACACTAGTATGGTATCATCATGCTAACAAAATCTTTGATACTGCAAAGTGAATGTAAAGTAAGCCCATTAAAATGTTAATTTGATTTGGGTTGATCCTGCCTTTCTAAAAGAAGTGATGTTTGTGATGATACCCTGTAGTCCTCTTAATACTAAAGAAACATCAGAAAAATATGTTTTAAGTGATGTCATTAAGTAGCTGTGGTAATTGATAAATTTTCACCATGAAAGGTTGGGAAAATTTGCTTAGGCTCATCACTGTGCAAAAAAGCTCCAGCAGGAATTCTTTGTAGAATCCTCATGAGTTAATGTAAGTGGAAAGATCCAATACAGTGTGATTAATACCAGGGGCATCCAGATTAAAGTTACATAAATACAAGATGTATCCTCTGATTGGAGAGATACTAGGACTGACTGTTATTGCACAGTCTGACCTGGGTTTATGTTTGGGTAATGTTTTTGTCTTCTGACCTGGCTCTTACACTTCAAGTAGACATTCTTGTAGGAACCTAATGGGAAAGTAAGCATTTTTCCATTTGTGTAAGGTTGCCAGTAATATGTTTTTACTGAAGTTGAGATTCTGCCAATCTTCATACCTATTCATTTATGAAACCACATTTGGTGTTCTGCACTTCAGCTCTTACTGGGCTTCCTTTATTATTGAGATGTGATACACAGATTTATTTATCTATTTAAACTTCCTGTGCTATTGTTGTTGATGCTGATAGCAGGGCGTTAGGTTAGGTGGTTAGATTACATTATGCTGTCTAACAGTCCTTAGATACCTTAATTTCAGTGGCTTTTAACTGTCAGGGAGTTACCTTTGGGATGAAATTCTTCATCCTAGATCTCTGTTAGTGTATATGTGTGGGCTGCATCTCTTTCTAAATAATCAGAAATGTTTAAGAAAATAAAGGAGTGAGCATGTGGATAAGTGCTGTTGTTAGTGGGGAAAAGTTTCTTTATTTGAAATATCAATACTGTTGAGATCTGGTAAAAACAGAAGCTTGTGTGCAAATCCAGAGTTTGTGTAGAAGCATCCCTCTGTAATACATTCAGGTTTGCTTTGAGTAGTAAACTGCAGGAAATTGCCCCTTGTGCAGCTGGTGACATATTCCCCCAGTAACTGGAAACAAGTATTATAAATCTTGATAAAAAACAACCCCAAACCAAGAAACACCACAAATTGGCTTGGATTTCAGGGAGATTTGAAAATTAAACTCATTACTTCTAGGTATCTGATAGCCTGAGAGGCTTCCACCACTGAAAACCAAGCACGAAGTGTCTGTAGCGGTAAAGCAAGGGCTCTTTGCCTTTGCAGTTACATAAAATTGTCATTTCTATTCCTGATCTCAGGCTGTCAGCTCTTAGCAGCTCTTGGCAGTGCAGGCAGTGAGTGCTACCCATGTTGCACCTTCACTTGGAGTAATTTTGTGTGATACTGACACCAAGGGCCTATGCTTGCCTGGACTCATTTAACTGCTCTTATCAACACAGTTTATGGCAAGTCTTAAAAGCTTCACGAATGACACTGAAAGAAGCCACCTCAACAGGAGATACTTCAGCATACTTACGATGTTTTCAGGGATTGAGAGGCAGACAATATAGACGTGCTGTAAGTCTCAAAGGGCCTCTGAGTAGGTTATTTCAGCTTGAAAAGGGATTAGATTTAGACGACTGCAGTGTCAGGCAGTTTTATCTGAAGGTACCTATTGAGGATAATTCCTTTTTATAACTGGATCCTAGAAGTTTTGTCAATGATGAGTAAGTGGAGGGAAGGAGAAATGATCCATTTGTTGTGGTGGGTGTTACAGAAGCGAGGAAGAGTACTTCTGAAAGGAGACATCAAAAAGCTCAAGCTATGTGAAGAACCTTCTGTACCAGGCCCTTGTAGCAGCAACAATTGGAAACAATGGACAAGTGGAGGGGAAAGGGCTGAGAGTTGTGCAGCTTTTCCCGTTCTTTTTCAGTTCTGGGAGATTTGTGTTGATTTTGGTGGCTTCATGTGCAGTTGTAAATGTAATCCTACCCATCTAGCAGTTCTGTACATCAGTTATTTTCCTTTCCTTCAGAAACACGATGTTCCTGAAAACAAATGTGTTGCTTGCATAGAAATGATGTTTTCACTTTAATCTTTTTTCCAACTGGAAGTAATATGACAGTTTCTGTGTCAAATTCTTTTATGTAACATCAGATACTGTTCAAGTAGCTCAGTCATCGGTTGTCTGTGGAGCTTTATAAATAAAAACCTGGAGGTGGGGGGGGAAGATGTCCATCTATGTGCAGTTATTGCTAACATTAAATTGGTGTTTCACATTCAACTTCTTTCTCAAACCTGCTTTATATTTTGTTAAACACCTTTGGCAGCTAAGGCAACATGCCTACTGCCTGTTCAGTTCTTTTATTGGGTTGAACTAGGACTAATATTTGTCTAAAATACGTTTTGACATTTGAATTTGACATAAATGTTTCAGGGAAACAGTTTCGACATGTGTCCTCCATGGATGCTTCTCTTGTCAGCGTTAGAATGTTGTACTGTAAATATACTTTGGAAGTTGGCTTTCAGTAAAAATCAGTGATCCATTTATTCCTTGTTCTGGTCTGTCTTTTCTCATAGTGTAAAAATCACAGCTAAAAATTATGTTGTCATTTTTTTATAAAAGGCTTTTTCTTTTTTTTTTCTCCTTTGTTTCTTTCTTTATTTTTTTTTCCTAGAAGTTACTTTGTCATTTTTAAGTAAATCAAACTGGATATTCCTGTGTTAGTTCTCAGTGATTATCTCCCTGCTGAAGGAAATGTTAGCTCTAATCTTCTGCTATAAGAATAAATAGAAAGAGACATTGTCAATTTGAATGTTTTAAAATGAAATAGTTTTGAAATTATGATATAATATCCTTTTAATATATCCAATTTCTTTAGCTAGCAACAAAACCATAGCATTTTAGAGGAATGTTTCATTCCTTCTAAAGGAATGCTTAAGGCTGTCCTCCTCTATTCCTCTTGTTTTTCCCCACTCCTGTATATACCCTGGCTGGCTTTGCAAGCATCCTGCTGTCTCCTTTACCTGGATGTTCACAGCTGCTCACGTGGTGCCTCTTCAGTCATAGGTTTCTCCTTACAGACACTGCCTAATGACCTTCTGGCATTCCGGAGTGGACTCCTCCCTGGAAAGGCCGTGCTGCTGATCATTATTAGCAGGGCAATTTAGGGGAAATTACGTTTCCTTCCATTGGCCACTTGTTGATAAAGCAGTTACAATAGGTTGTAGGTTACTGGGCTTCTGACAGTGCCAGGAGTAAGGTTTTCTGATTGAGAGAGGGTTTTGAGGCCTTAAAGGGGTTGTTCTGGCTCTAAGTAAGAATTAAAAACTGGTGGCATCTAATTCAAAGCAGATTCTCTCCAGTTTTATGGTCTGTAGGGAATTTCTTCCAGCTTTTTATAAAGCGAAGATGCAGATTAAATGTTGCTTACAGTAGTTTCTATAAATATATTTTATTTAATATGGAAATCAGAATATGTAGTTGATTATTTTTTAGTTGACCTCAAAATACCAGGGTTATGAAGCCAAGCTGAGTTGTGGTTAATATTAGATTGTGATAAACTAAAATTTACAATTAGTACAATGAACTTTGGAGATGCTTTCTTTATGTGAATTGTCTTTGGGTCATCTGAAATAGCAGTTTTTGTGTTCAATACAAGTTGAAGCTTTCAATGATTAGAACAGGTCTCATGTCAAGATTCTAATGAATATGCATGGTTTAAGTTCATGTCTGCTCCTTGTTTGTAAGGCATTTTAAGTTAGTTTCCATTGAGAATAATGATACATATGAGTTTGGGGTTTCTTCTTCCCTATGCAACTGTTGATGTAATTAAATTGCACAAATCACATGGTGCTTGTGATGATGGTGATGTTGTGAGCTTTTATGAACTTCGAAGGAAGTTAATATTTGGAGCTTGTGAAATCTGTTTGTTCAGGTTCTCAGGGTTCGATTAAACCAAAATCCATGGCATGTCAGTTTGTGGTATTAGTAACCTGACCAGTAAATGCCCTGGAATGGACCAGTGCAGATCTGTTGTCACATGCAATGACGGTGTGTGAATGTGAGTGTACTCTGGCTCAGGGCTGCAGAGATGCTGACAGCAGCAATAGTCCTGGCCTGTCTACCAGGGGCAGGCTGAGGATGAGGCTTGGCTCTGCCACCTCCTGCACTAGCCAGCAGAGCTGAGCAGTGCCTTAGGGCAGAAGATGCTCTGCCGTATTAAAGGGTGCTGCATCTCCCACCCTGGCATATGTTCTCTATAACCCCCTGTAGGATTTAACTGCATCAGCCAGAATGCCTCTGGGCTCTTCACTGCTGTGCTGCCATGGAGTCTCTAGCAGATAGACTCGTTCTTATTTGGACAATTATTCTTTTAATATTGCATTGTCTCCTCTTCTCCAAGTGGTTGGGGGTTTTTAGTTTGATGTTTGGTTAGGTTTGAAGTAACAGCTGTTAGTTATCAACTGCAAGAATATCTTAACAGTTTAACATCAGACACTTGAAATTAAGTGGGCTTACTCCATTACTGTGGCAACCATCAGGGTACAGGTTTCCATTCATTTCTGAACTGTTTTGGGTTTTTAAAGAATCTGAACCTCAGTTTAGTATTATCACAACCTCATTTCTCAGCTATAGAGAATCCAAGTATTCCTGTTAACATGTAGTAAGTTTTGGAGTCTCCATTCATGGGAACAGTTGAAACCTGAGTGGACAAAGCCCTGAGCAACTTGTTTTGGTTGACCCTGCTTTGAGCATGTGTGTTAGACCAGTCAGTCTCCATGGGTGCCTTTCAACTGCTGTGATTCACTGGCATTGATCAGCTTCCAAAAGCTGAAAGAATCATTTCAGCACCCTTGCTCTTCATTGCTGGCTGGTCTTGCAGAATCCACACATAAGAATCTAGTGACCCATCCAGAGAAGCAGCTATTTGGTAGATCCCTATTGTCGGTATCATAGGGTAACTGTAGACTCTGCTGGCCATTTGCAGGTGCTGGGTTTGATCATCTGTGCTTTCTGTGCAGTGCTCACTAGAAGGAACTTCAGTTAAGTTCCAGCATTACTTTCCTTTCTTGCTGTCCAAATACGAATTGACGGGAAAGCTTTGACATAATTTGCTCTCATTTTGAAGTAACTTGTGTGATGAGGAGAGAAAAGTTTTGATTGGGGGAAGGAGGAAATGCGATTTTAATCCTAGAGCTTTGGGTTTGGGTAGGAGTTGGGCTGTCAATGGATTGATCCATTTATTTATTTATTTACATTCCAAGAAAATGCTGCATATGAACTTCCTGGTGCAAAATTTGTCATCTTTTAGAGAAAACATCTTATTTGTATTTCTAAATGATGAGCAACTATTTTCCTTTTGTTCATGTCTTTGTTTTATGTCTTAGCTGTGATCTGCAACTGATCAAATGTTTCCAAGACATTTTCCCATTATAAAATGGGGGGGTCAAAAAGAGGGCTAATGTGGTTAAAATGAAATTAAGCATAAAAACCTTGAGTCCAGAAGAAGTGTTTGTAACTGGCTGGAAAACATGTTTTAAATGAAGTGGTCTTTTGCCATATGTTTATGCCAGTTCTAGTGATATTATTCATGGAAAGTCTCCCATGTGGATCTGTCACAACCTGAGGGAATAAATTATTCCCTTTTAAGAGAAGGGAGCAAAGAAACACAGCACTACCTAACTGTGCTTTTATTTCACTAATTACAGATGTGTATTTTTGTCAGCTTTTCCCCTTTTTTAAGCCATGCCTCATGTTCAGCTCCCTCTCCTTTGAAGGATGTATTTGGTTCAGATTAGCACCTCTTATTGTAGATGCCCAAAAGTTGCATATGGTGTCAGTAGAATAATAATTCTTAAGACTATGACACTGAGGAGCACCTGAGAAGGTTTGAAAGAACCCTCAAGGCCTGAAAAAAAACCATGTGTAATTTAATTGGAAAGCATTCAGTGTTCTTATGTTGCTCTACAGACGTTTGAGTACATTCTCTTACCTTCTACATCTGTGTCTGAGGAGAGTAACTGAGCAATGAAAGCGTGCTTGTTAAGGTAAAGCTTCATTTGATTTTTGGGGTTTTTTTTAGGGTTGGTTTGTTCATTTGCATTAAAAATGTTGCATTTTCTTGAAGATGGCATAACCTACTCTTAACTTTCTGGGGTTTTCTTCCTGATGTTGCTATAATCCTTTTTATATTGCAATGCTGTAGTTCCTTCACAGGGAATTGATTTTGCTGAAGACACTAAACTAGTACCTCAGTTTTACAGCCTTTTTCCCAATGAAGAAAAACAATTTCCTTGATGGACAGGACAAAATACTTCTTGATCACTATCAGCTTTGCACAGTCATAATTTAAGAGTATAATTAGAGTGGGAAAATGTCAAAGCAAACTGTTTTTCTTTCCCTGTGTTAAAATAAATGAAAGAAAAAGCAAAGCAAAGATACAAATGAGGACTTGATAAATTGTGAGAGTACTGTTGTGACTAAGTTTGGGGACATAACTTTTCAGAGACAGCACCATGTAATTTTGATCAGGTCTGCATGAGGCACCATTTACTTCCTGTAATGTTTGTCTCAAGTATGTTGAGCAGGGGAATGAACACAGGAGGCAAATGTATCTTCTGTGAACTAAAGCAGACAGCTTTGTTTTTCGGTGCGTTCCAAATCAAAGTAAGAAGAAACGACATGGCTGGAAAGCTGTGGTCACACTTTTCTTTATTATTGAATACCTCAAAGAAGTTTTCCTGCCAGCATTCATTGTGATTCCAGAATTCCTTATTTATTTTGAGTTTCTCTGTGTTTAAAACCTGGGTGCTGCAGAGTTCAGTAAACTGTGCCAAGAAGTGTAAAATATTATATATATATATATACCTATATATATTCAAATACAGTGTAGATGTTAAGAGAGATGGGGAAGGAACAAAGAAAAGCAGCAGCAGAGGATCTGTGATTCCCTCGCCCCGCGCAGAGCATCTATCCACATTGTATTGCTCAGCTCTAATGGGAGTGTAGCTGTCTGTAGCCTTCCCTTATGGATCTGTACTTGGTGAGAGAGTAGCTTGCTAAGAAGAGTTCGAATACGAAGATCAGTGATATTGTAGGGAGGGGAGTTAAAAGGAATAAAGCCTGGCTCAAGCCAAAGCTACAGGTCGGAATTTGGCATGAATAAGGGCTGTGGAGGCTGCACACAGCACTCACCAGGCTGCTTCCCAACTGCCCAGAGTGAGCATTAAAGAAAATGACAGTTGCTAGAGGTGCCATTGTCCAAGAGGCATTTTGCTCCATATGTTGTGGTCGTGTCCAGTTATGCTCCACTCTGGGGACACAGTCTTCATGAGAGTTAATGTGACTCGAAGCTCCAGCCTTTGGTCTGGCTTAACCACTGTGTTTTAGCCACAACAGTTGCTGCGTATGTGATGTCTCTTGTACCAGATAAAAATGATTCCAGAGAGTGTATTCACTGGAGAACCTGATGGACTTTCCTTAATGGATGTCCTGTGTCCTGCAGGAGAAGGGTGATGTGGGTAGGACAGTGTGTGCAATAGGGAAATGGTTTTGGTTGGAAATTAGATAGACTTTAGGCAGATGTCAGTTTTCCTAACTACAAACTGTTGGTGACAAGGCCAAATGTAGATGACAGTAGCAAAGTCTAGGTGTTTCTTTATAGGCAGGAATGTTTTGGTTGGTTTTGTTTTGTTTTAAAAAGGTCTTATTTTTTCCCAAGACTTTAATGCTTTATAGTGCTTCAACTTGAATAAATATGCATGATCACGAATTGCTGAGCTCCAGGGGTTTATCCTTTGTTTCTGCTGTTTCCCTCAGTAGGCAGGATGAGTCTTGTTTGTTTCAAGATCCTGCATGGCTTGAGATGGGCTGGATGAAATACCAGCTTTCCCCATGTGCAACCACTGCAGGAGTTTCTGCTTTGCTGAGCTGAGGAACTGCTGGCAGGACAGCATTGGTGACAGCCTCCTGCCCTGCAACTTGCAGCTTGGCTGTGTTTCATGGTCCTGGATCAGGCTTGTTGGCTTCACCAAGCCCTTGAGAACAGGGAGGGGTAGGGGCTAAGTAATGCTGCTCTTTGAGCTCTTCAGCATGGGATGGTTTTACTTGGCTTCTGGGGTAGCTGTAGCATCTCTTTGAATAGTGCCATGTTTTTAAATGTATGTGTCTAGGCAATTTTGTTTCAAAAGTCTATGAATATATGAAATGTGAGTGTAAAACTGAGTGTTGGCATGGTTGGTCTTGAAATGATAAAAGTGTATTCATAAGAAACATACTTGTTTTCATGCCTATTGTATTTTTAGAAGTGGACTCTAGGGTTTTCATTTCCTGTGTCAATCCTTATGCCTTTTATTACTGTCTGTTTTAATATTAGGGGGTTTCAGGTATGTAACTTTTTTGCATATTTGAATGCATCTATTTATCATCAACTCTGCTTAGAATTACTTTAATGCCATTATACTGTAATCACGTAAAATGTAGGGTTTTTTTCTCTTTTTAAACTTGTCCCTATTCATTAAAGTAATGTTCTGTAATGTTATTTATGTTGCTGCAGTTCCTCTTCATGGCATAGCTACAACAGGGAGAGAAGAACAGTAGCTAAACGTTCTTAGTTCCTACTGTTCTAGTGTTTAAAGTAAAAAATGAATTACTTAACTGCATTTTAGTTGGATGGTTAACTTGGAAGTAGATTTTTGGACCTGGAGTTTGGATTTTAAAGCTCTCTACCAAGAGCAGGAAAGAGCTTCAACTCCAGCTGCTCTATGAGCCATGACAGGACCCGTTGTCTGAAACTGTCAATGAGAGCAGTGGGGGTAGTCGCAGGTGACTGTCACCTTCAGTCTCGAGACATGCCACCCGAGGTCTTTCACTTTTCACTGCAGACATGGGACGTGTATTTCTTCTGGGGATGAATCCGCAGCACCAGTTTTGTTCTGATAACAGCATCTGGCACTAGATTGATTTAACAGGCTATGAGGTTTGCTCTTTTCAGATATGCACTTGTACGGCAGCTTCTGTGCAGCTCTGACATGGCCACACGCTACTGTTGTTTTTTCTGCCTCCTAGCACCACGTGTGAAGCTAAAGCTCTTTGACACCTGCCATTTGGACCCTTTTCTTACTGAAAAATGTCATCGTTTTCAGACAAGATGAAGACAGATATCTGATCATTCTTCCCTTTGTAGGGATGCGCTAAGGGCATGATTTGTTCGCAGATGAATAAAGGATTCCAGGCTGTAGCTATACAGTTAGTTTTATTAGTTCAGTGCAGTAGGTAGTTTTTGATTTAGGGATTTATAGAGTTATATCTAATACAGAAGAAGTTAAAGCAGGGTAGCTTGTTATATCTTGTAGTAATTCTCAAGCCTATTTCATTGTGCTGCAACTAACAATTGTCTGACTGGTTCACTGGCAGGAAATGTCACACCACTTCTCTTTGGGGAGAGGACTGATGGTAATTGAGGAATTGAAATCAGAAAGTTTTTAATTCCTCTAATTTTATAATCGGTGAAACATTTTATGTGGGATGTTTTCTGCATTCATCCAAACCTGGAAGTTAGTAGAACCTGGCTCCATTTTCTGAAGTAGCAACTTTTTAAAGGAGAAGCTTTTAAATCCTATGCCCCCACTTCTAAACAGTGATAGAAACAGGCCTAATTCTTTTCATTAGGTTCTGAAGATCTATACTGTCTACCAAGAAAGCCTTCAGCTTGACTGGCACTAAATATCACTTGTGTCTAAATAGCAGAGAGGTAATCCCTAATTCAAGGATGGTTGCCTTGAAATTCTGCTAGTTCAGAAGATGCTTTATAAGGTGCTTTATTACTGTCTCACCTGTAGGGTCAGCAAGCTGGTTCAAAAGTAGGGTTTGTGTCTGTTTAAACACATTGTTCTGTGTTGTAATTTGCTGTGTTGACTGTTCCTGGTCTGAAATAGTTTAGTAATTTTTACTTTAAAAAGTAGACTGAGTTGGTTAGGATGAAGTTGCTTTATGCTTTGTGTGGTGTAATTTCTGGTTACCTTTGTGAAATACTGAGCAAGCTCATTCATACGAGGGTGGAAACATTTACAGACTTTGTTGTGAATTCAAAACACTAGTTGTAAGCAGAATTTCACCTAATATTTTCTATGGAAACGTAAAGAATGTGGCTGATCAACAAGGTGGAATCTGTATCACCGCTTTTATCATTTGATATGCTATCTGATGACACTTTGTGGTGTTTATTTCTTGTCTGCTTGGGAGCTCCTGAGCAGGAACAGTACCTTGAGACTTGTATTTGAATGGCTTCACTATGAGGCAGTTTGAGCTTTTTCTGTGTAGTATTTTTACAAAAGAGGACTATAACACCTCTTGTCTGATGTGGCTGATTCTGAAAGGTGGGCTTCCATAAAGGCAAAACATGAGTGTGGTATGTACTGCTGGAATGTTGTGAATGAAGCAATGGAAATAGATGAAAATTCCTTTCCTATCTAAGAGTATATTTTGTCATCATAAAATGTTTAATACTGGAGTATCCCCTTCTATATATTGCTAAAATTTGAAGGTAAATCTTCATATTACTTAAAACCACAGATCAACTGTATGGGGTTTGACTTGATTCTGTTGAATAATCATTGCTCTCTAGTATAATCTTCTAGTATTTCTAGTACAGTCTCTTTGCATTTCTAACATCTTCCTTTGCCATACTGGTAGATTATTGGAGGTGGGAGAGAGCAGCTTTTGAATTTAATCTCATCTGTCAGAATAAACAGGCTTTTAAAAACCTTCTAGGGCTTTTTATGCTTTGAATACGTTATTTAGTATACACCAGAACCTTTTTATCTTGCTCTTCCATAACATATGGTCCTCATAAGGGGAAAAAAAAAAGTAATGGCTTGCCTGTGTCAAAGCCTGAGTCTGTCAAGTCCTGTATCCTATTGTTCCTGTGGCGAAGCGCGTGTGGCTGAACAAATCACTGCATCTTGCTCAACCTGCACTGGACTGCAGTCTCCAGTTGGCTGTGTTCATCACAGAAGGGACTTACCTGTGCCCAGTGTGTAGGGGCTGGAATGCACATGTACCTGAAAGTGCAATTCTGGGAATGACTGGTAACTGCCCATTGACCTCAAGAAACATGCAGCTAGCCATTGGTAATGGTGAGGAGCTGGAGGAGCTGGCAAAGTTGCTTCTGTCATAGGTGCCTCATAGCTCTCAACCATTTTTGGTTTTAGCCTTTTCATTGTACCCAATGGATTTCTTACTCATAAAATAACCCAATCTTCTTTAGAGCCTAAATTAAGTCTTCCATGCTTCTCCTCAGTTTGTTTTTACTCACTGAATCTAGCAACATTATTAAAGCTTGTATCATTCCAATCAAGCTTCTAAAAGTATCATTCTTTTCTAGCAAATATTTTGTCATTTTATTTCATTTTATTTCTCTGTCCTTTAATTCTTAAGCCACTTCTTTTAGTAAGTAACATGGAATAACGGGTTTGACTCTTCCCTCTTTGACCCTTCTATATTTCTTTTCTTTGTGGGAACCTCCAGCTTTTGTTGCCATTAGCTTATGAAGGATATATTTATCAGTTAATATGGAAAAAGTTGGGTTAGAGGAGTTAACCACACTTCCACAATTTTGATTGACAAAGGAATTATGTTTTAGCAGACCATCATTTTATATCCAAATATGAAAATGTTGGTCCTTTAAGGTTGACCCTACCCCTTTGCTTTTAGAGCACCCATGACTTTCTTCCAAGTATTAACACTGATTTCTTCTTTGTACTGATACTGTTTCTTCAAATGTTATGTTAAAGGCTTCAAGTTGTAAATCAGGGGTTTGGAGATTAGGTACAGTAAGTTACATAAAGTCAGAAAAAGTTGCTGTTTTTCTGTCTGTCCGTAGGTTATTAATCCAGCGTTGCATTTGATTGTGGAGAAATGACTTAAATGCAATAAAATAATCTGGAATGTTGGTAAGGTTCATGAAAGTGTCGGGAAGCTCCATCCATGATTAGTGCTAGAAGTCTCTAGGCTAATAAATCTGCTTCATTAGACATGTATGAGATTTTTGCACATTGTTTTGTAAAGATTTTCAGTGAAAAGTTGCTACTTAAGGACCATATGAGTTTTACAAAATGTGCTGTTACACTCGGTACATGAAACTGTAATATAGAACCATAGACTAGTTAGGGTTGGAAAGGACCTTAAGCTCATCCAGTTCCAACCCCCCTGCCATGGGTAATATAGCTAAACGGCTGTTGGTAAATCTAGCCTGTTACATGTAACCTTTAATGCATTTTTGTAGGTATGTAATAGCTTTGAATTCTAAAGAAAAAAGTATTTTTGGATTTATTTTTATTTACCTTTTACAAGAAAGGCTTTTTCCTGTAAAAAATAAGAAATTGGAAATATGAGTGTTTTGAACAGGTCTCCAAGTTAACTTTTTATACCAAATATATAACGCTTGCTTAAGCTGAGAAAGAAAACTCGCTGTAGTGATTTTTAAAGGCTCCTTACAGTATTCAGAATACAGGAAGCATGGTCTCTAGCATAAAGCTGAGGGTCCAGCAGGTGGTGCTGGTGGAATACAGTTAGTGTTGATTTAACACTGCATGAAGTGTCTTAAGAAATGGGATTGAGACGGAAAGCTACTTTCTATGCAACAAGCTTGTTTGTACAATTAAACAGAGAAAACTACAATCTTCTGTAGTGCCTTTGTGGTTTGAGCGTTTTGATTTTAAGTTAGATATAGATGCTGTGGGAAAATCCCCTCGTTGTAGGGTTGTGGATGTGGGAAATAGACTGTGTGGAGGCATAGTCCCATAGTGTTTACCTGCTTTTCTTGTTAATTCAGAAAGCAGTTCATGAAACTTGTCTGTTCATGTGCCATAAGCATATCATACCGTAACCAGTCACCTATTTTAATAGCAAAATAGCTTTTTAATAATATTGGTTTAACTGTTGAGGTTTTGGTCAGAGCAAGAATCTTTCCTCGTAAGGAATGCATGAAATGAGGATCTTATTTTAAAAGGGGTGGGGAAGTTACGTTTTCTGGTTTAATCCGTTTTGTAGCTTAAAAAGTCAAAGTAGGAACAAATTCTAGTCGGAAGATATACAGATTTTGAGATACAATTATTTTATCAACTCTTATATAGGTTTTCTTTTTAGTCTCTTGAAAATTGTATCCTTTAGAAAAAGGGGAGCAGAAAGGTTAGAGAACAGTGACTGCAATAGTTCAGAGTAAATTTCTGTTGCTTGCTATTTGAGCAGGTTTGGTTTTGTCTTAATGTACCCTGACATAAAATATGTATATTCTTTGAAAGCATGTGTAGAGCATTTTACAACGTCAAATTAGCTTAAATTGTCCTATATAACATCCCCTTTTAAAGAGAATTATTAGGATTTGGAAAACAAAACATCTGTAAACCCAAGTGATTTGTCGCCTGTGCAGTCCAAGAGCAAAATCCAGAGCAACTGCAAAGAAAAATTCCCAAACCTAATTCGCTTGCCATCTTAATGTTGTGAGCAAGCTAAATGTTTTAGCCTTGTATGTGCCAGTGTCACATGAGTAACCACCTCACTGTAGCTAAAACCAAACTAAATAAAGCCATGACAGCCACTCGAGTTTGGCTGACTATGGTTGAGCGAACCCCGGGATGGTTTCTTTGGAGTTCATGCCCCTACACATTTACTCTGGGTAACAAATTCGTTTAACATCTGGGTTTTACTGTCTTATGCACAGCGCTATGGGGTTCTATGTGAGTGGAACTTCTTCAGGTCTGCTACACCACATACTTCAAAGAATAACTGCACACATACACAAAACCATCTCAGAGTGGATGTCAAATGTCCAGTGAATGCTGCTTCTGAAAGTGCTTTTTATATCTTGTTTTCCTGCTTGAGGTATCTTTTTACTTGGCTTCACCCTCTTTCTGCTCCCCTCATTGTATAAATGTTCTTGCACTTGAGGAAAGGAAATGTGCTCTCTTCAAATGTTTCTTTCTCCCATCCTGAGTTTATTTTTATTTACTCGCTTTAGTAAAGAGGTTTTGAATTGCCCGTCTTAAATTTGGCATGTTTCACATACTACTGTAGCAGGACAGTGTTACTGCAATCCTCTGGCTTCTGAAAACTATAAGCGTCGCATTGGTGAGAATCAATGAACTCTCAAGTGTGTTAAAATTCCCATCCAGGACACTTTGTTTTCTCACAGCATAAAATACAGGGAGGGATCAAGCAAGAAGCTTTGTGCAGTGATGTACTTAATAGTACAGCATTGTGAAAATGTGTACAAAACACTGGTTTTCTTCTTTTTAAGTGTAATAGCAATGTACTAGATTGAGAAATTGCACAAGAGATAACTTTTTGGATCTGTTTGAATACCAAGATTGAAGAACCATTAGTGAAAAGCTGTCAGAAGTATGTGTTAATGTGTGTGTTTTCTTGGAAGCAATAAGAAAAGGAAGCCCTTGCCAAATGCTGCCTTTATAAGGTGTGAACAGGTTAAGAAATACTTTCTGCTGCATTGTTCTTTAAATTACCTATTAATCAGAGAAATCAGTTTGAAGTTTCTGTCAGCATCTTCTTTTTCAAGCAGGTAGGTTTTGGTGATGTGACCATGTTTCTGAACTCTGTAAGGGGACTGTTTATGTCAGTTCTGGGAAAGGAATGCCCCTAATGCTGAATCTTTTTAATAGCCCATGTAGATAGTTTTGTTTTCACTTGCCCTGTTCAGCTGGTCTGAGCAATTTTTTTGCGCTGTTAAACCAGTTGTTTGAATGGGTCTGGAGTTACACTAATATGAAAGAGAACAGGATTTTATTCTCTGTATTTATTGAAAGATTCAGTCTGTCTGTAATACTGGAATGTTCTTTTGAGTTTCGAGTAACTATAAAGTCTGACTTGGGTACTGCACTCTACCAGATTCCAGTTGGGAGGAATCTGTAAAAACGAAAGAAAGTCTTACCTTTTATATTTGCATTTCACACTATTTCCTGTTAACATGCTTGGAACTTTGAATGGGAATGTATTTTATCTCTGAGCTATTCTCCAGCTTTTCCAAAAGGGAGAAGCTTCTAGGTATGAGGTTTTCATTTAAAAATCCAACCTACTAAATATTCTGAAAAAGTGAATTTATGATCTAATTGTAAAACAATATAAAGCAAAGTTATAATTTTTATTGAAAGGTCTGGTTCTTAAGGAAGGAAACCACAACCCTTCTGGCAAAGATAAAGTTACTCTAAGAGTGGAATAGTAGAAGTAACGATTAGTTCAGAAGCTGATAGTATGCCTCTCCACTGCAGTAGCGGTACGATACCTTAATTATGAACCCGGAATTCAAGTTCTCTTGAAGCTATTTGAAAAAATATGCTGTTGATTCAGTGGTGTCAAAATTTCACAGCTGAAAATAAACTTACGCTGTGAGCACTTGATTGCCGTTTTCTCTTGAGTGGGACTAGAGCACTCAAGGGTCTTTTAATTGGGCTGTGATTTGAATGGGTGAGTTTATCATCATTACTAAATGAGCTTGATGCATGAACTGTAGCTTAAGTTACCGAAGACAAGCAGTCTGTGTTTGTCTTTGAGGATGGTAGTGAGAGCAGGAAGGATACGATATTAAGTGCTGCTGAGAGGCAAGCTGCAGCTCTGTGTATCAGGTTGGAGTTTTGCAGGCTGTCTCAGGCAGATAGCTTTAAACAGTGTGTGTGCACACTCGTGTCTTGGATTCAGGTAATAGTTTAACTGATGTTAGACTTTAGAATGTAGGTGTTTTCGATGAAATTGTCGGGTGGGATTTTGTTTTGTTTGTGGAAGCTGGTTTGCCTATTTACTTCTGCTAAGACTTGTTTCTTGTGTCCATTTTCTCCATTGTAAGATTACTACAGGGCCTGATATTACTCACCATGTATATTTATAATAGGGCCAGAATTGTGAAAGAATTGATTTTGCAGGTCAGGGAGGTGTGGTTTAGTTTCAATGGATATATTTTTCTTTGTACTGTCTTCCTTTTGCAAGTATTAGGTTGATTGAAAACATTTTTAAGACATAAGGCTTTAAAAAACCATCTAAATATCCAATTAAGTCACTTGCTAGGTCTTTCAGTCATGTTTTTCAGTTGTGTGGTATTTTAATTACTTACTGTTTTGTTTTCAGCATTGTTAGTGAAGCGGGAGCATCCATCTACAGTGTCAGTCCAGAAGCATCCAAGGAAATGCCAGACCTGGACCCTAACCTGCGAAGTGCAGGTATGAAGTGTATTTTGTTTTAATCACTATTTCAACATGGAGCTCAAGCCTCAGTTTTCAGGCAATATTGTTTATAATATGAAGTATAATAACAGTCTAAGGTATAAAAAGTGAAGATTTTGGATGTTTTGATTCTAAACTAATTTTGCTATCATTTCACATTTGAAGTCTTAAGTATGGAAATCCATGTCATCTCCTACTAAGGCCTGTGATGTAAAAGTCCTCGTGGGTGTATTCCTTCAGCAGGCTGGTGCAGGAGAACTTATGGGGAGTAATATTAATGATGAATTGTATAAGCTTTCATAGTTGGACAGGTCCATGCCCATGAGAGCTAGACCTTCCCTCTCCTCTCTTATCCCTTTTTATGTACACAAACATCTCTAACAATAATTAAACACTTCAAGGGCTGAGGAAAAAAAGGTAAGAATAGAACACATAATTTAAAGGTGTGCATTCATTGTGATCACTTTAAACTCTTTAATGTAGCTGAATATAGTCCTCAAGAAATACCATTGAGTTTTCTTATCTACATCAGCATAAATGTCACTGAGGAATAATACAGGTCGAGCTCTTAGAAATGTACAAGTGTCACTGTTACAGTTTTCGGTGTGTGGTTAAATAGTCTTTAAAGATCAGATCCCTAGCAGCTTCATTGGCATCCAGATTCTACTTGTGAGTTTGGTTTATTGGGAAGCTGCTGAGGTTATTTTTTGATTACTTAATTTGTGTATGTTTTTATTTGCCTGTCTTTTTGTATCTCTTTAGCTACCTCAGGTTCTTATTTATTTTCTTCATTTTCCTGCACTTCCCTGTCATAAGCAATCAAGTGCAGTGTATTTGTAAATACAGTAACACTCATGTAAATCTTTTCCAGTCAGAATTAGACTGTTCTTAATTTGATTGTTATTCTAGCAAGCTACCCGTGTGGAAATCCTTAGGAAGGTGTAGATCAGCAGAAAACCAATTTGGAGCTTGGTGGCAGTTGGGGCTGAAACTTTCTAGAATTCCCAGTGTTCCCCTTTCCACTTATTTCCAAGAAGGGGAAAAAAGGCTTTGTGTTAACTCAGTGTTTCAAGTGAATATTTTAACAGGAATATTCTTTACATGTCTCTATCAGCCCTTCCCTTTGTAGGACAGGCCTCTAGCTTCTTGCTTTACTCTTTTCTCCCGGCCTGTGAACAAGCCTCCTTGTGATTATTTCTTACCTGGGCCACAGAGGTTTTGAACGTGCCATGGTATGGCCAGAGCAAATACTAGGAATGTGATATTTCTATGTTTGTGACACATGCCATTAACTTTCCCTTGGGCCAGAGTTTTTTATGTTGCTGATACATTCACTGTGGGTTTAGAGTTGATGTAAATGAACAGAAAAACACTGAAAAGGAGGAAATCTAATTATTAACAATATACTTTTCCAGATGTACAGGATTTCCCTTTTTTTCTGAAGTTAATTTTTGAACATTTCAGTCACTTTTTCTTAGTGTTGTACATCAAATAGAGTAAATGAAAATCAAATTTGTAATACATGACCAATTTCAGTATTAATTATACTGTATAATAGAGTTCATAATTTCTCCATTATTACTAGGAATCGCTTCAGGCAACTTAAGTGCTCTTTGCATCTGGTTGGAAAAGCATCAGCAATTTTAACGTGCCGTAGCCGTACCCCAGCGTGGATAGAAATTGAAAGGGGTAGGATAGAAAGTGAAAAGTAATAGCTTAGTTCCATGGGTGTTGGCTGTTGTGGAACTGGCAGCTAGAAACATATTTATTACAGTGGAGGCTTTAAACTTCTTGATGTCTTTTAGTGTCAATTTGTAATTAGATGCTCTAAAGCTGTGGACCTTTCTTTTTAAATCTGAATATGAAAATGGGACATAACATTAGAGGGAAACATTAACTGATGTTTGAGGGGTTCTGCAGACTTTTTGCTTGACTAGCTTTTACTTCTGTACCTTTGATTTTCCTTTAATTTGCAGCAAACAGAGAAGTGACATGGTGCAAAGCTGACTTGGTTTTTGTTTTAATTGTGTTACATTGTGTCAGGTTCCGTGCTTGCACAATAGCATTCAGTGCATTAAAGGAAGATGACAGCTGCATGATGAAGTGTGACATTTATAGTTAAAATAAAAGGTACAACTGACGTGAGATATCTGTGATCCTAATGCAGTTTGCCACTTAAACAGTTTTCTCAATGCAGGCTTTGCAGACGAGTTTGGGGTTTTTTGAATGACACCGGTAGGCCTGTGTTTGTCCATCAGGTACATAAATGTGAACTGTTAAATAATGAATATTGTATGAGAACTTAATTTCATGTCTTGTGACATGATCTCTGTCACATTTGCAGTGTTGTTTAGCAGCTGTTTGAGGGAAGCTTTCACCTCATACAAAGAAATAGAAGTCACCAATCCTGGTAAAAGATACAGGGAGAAAATCAGCAACCTTTAGCATTTCTTGGGGATGCTAATTAAAGGTATTAATTTAGGCAAGAACTCAACTGCTTAATATTTTGTTCCTTTGAGCTGTCTTTTGAAGGCTGTAGATGACATGGGTTTGTAATAAATAAACTACCTGTGTATGTATAAACTGTAGTGGGAAGTATCGTCATCCATACGGCACTTTTAGCCAGAATTGCACATGGGGGGCTAGGGAGAGAGGATCTGATGTGCAGTTCTTGTTCTGTAGATAGCAGTGAATTATAATAGGGTCCCTACAACTTCATAAATGTCCTCCAGAGATGGCTACCTTCTTTCTGACACTAGGCAATATCAGCTCCTTATATCAATTCTTTACATTGAAACAGGTTCTTTAAAACTTTTATAGCAGCAAATCTCAATATTTCATGCAAGTGCAGGAGCTTCTGTAGTGCCACTCCAGTTCCTATATAGTCTTGTTGACTCAACTAAGTAGACAGTAAAGAATGTGATGAAACCTAGCTACTTGTGTTTGAGTAGAGTGAGAAGGTATACATTCCCTTCTGACAGTCATTGTAGGATTAATGAGCAGAACAGCTATTTCTCAGCCTCGCAGAATTAGGAGATAAGAGGCTTATAGGCCAGAGCAGTAAAAGGATTTCCTACTTGATAGGCTGAGGAAGTTCAGCTGCAGCAGATTAGCAGGGTTCTGCCAGGAGAACAGGCCATTGGAGTTCAGTAACAAGGGGTTTGGGATGAACTTGTGATAGGGTTACTGCCTGAGAAGGGAATGAAATTGTGCCTCAAGTTCTCCTTCCCAAGAGCTGTATTGAAGGACAAGCTGAAGATATAGGGTGGGAAATTTTGTATGGGAGAATGGATTCCATGAAAAGAGTCCTTAGCAAGCTGGAAAAACTGATCACCTTTGAAGCTTGTAGAGATATTCCCACTCAAGGCTTTGTGAGTGCCTGCACTAGGGTTAGTGGAAGGGAAATGAGGGAGCTGTGAGGCTGGGTGAGTGACTGCAGTTGTGTTCCTATCCTGGTATGTGTCATCTGGCCACCCTCTTAGAGCCAAATTAGAAGACAAATATTTAATTTGGTGGAGTTTTCTTAAAGCTATCAAATTAATGTTGACTTGGCCGGTTTTGTTTCAATGATTTGTTTGGTTTTTATTTTATTTTATTTTATTTTATTTTATTTTATTTTATTTTATTTTATTT
>JBAFWW010053032.1:0-15558 GCA_036873685.1 Agapornis canus
AAAAAAAAAAAAAAAAAAAAAAAAAAAAAAAAAAAAAAAAACCAAAAAAAAAAAACAGAAAACCACCAAAAAGCCCCAAACTAGTGGTATGGGTCACTGAGAAAAGTTATTTTACTTCAGTAAAAAATAAGGCTCAAGTAAAGAGCCACAAATTTGCCTAAATAAATAAATAAATAAAAGGGCTGCACTTCAAGACTGATGAAACTCAGTCTGAAAAACCTCTAAACAAGATTTAAGGATTGTAAGAGCCAACAAACTAAGCAAACCTCCTATGAAAACCTTCAGGGAAATTAATGAAATTAATCTTGAATCTATACACTGGCACAATAAAGCAACTGTATGACCTCTGCTGTTGTGACAGCTCTCCTAAGATCATCTCAAAGAATAATATCCAATTTGTGTGCCCACATATTGAAGAGGATTCAGAAAAGAGCCACGACAATGACGGAAGGGACTGAAAAGCATGTTTTATGAAGAGCACATCAAAACATATAAGCTCGTTAGCTCATCAGAGAAAAGGCTAAGAGGCAAGTTAATACAAGCTGAGAATAAAGAGCTCTCTAAATCAAGAGTTGTAGCTGTGCTGTCTCAGACTTGAAAAGGTCACCATGCAGGTAATAAAAAAATAAAAAATTAAAAAAGAAAAGAAAAAAGAAATAGCTGTGAGACTCACTATGATTTGGACGTACTCAGAAGAGGAAAAACAAAGGCTAAAGGCATCATTGCTTTTTCGAGAGAAATATTTAGAACATGAAATAACAAACAGAATGGGAAGAGCACTAACACAGACTTCTCTGCCTGCCTGCTCTGTGCTACAGCTGACCAGAAGAGCTAGGATGACAGCTTGATCAAACAGAAGAAAAGCTTTGTTACATGAAGGTTCCTTACGTAATCCACTGGAGTTATCAGAAGAAAAACCAGAGCTGTCAGCAGTCACATAGTATAAATAAAGATAATATGCAAATATACTGATAACAGCAACATTTCAAATGGTATTTACACAACCAGTTGCATACTAAAGCCTTTAAAAAAAGATTAAAATAAAAAATAGTCAGCTAAAATACAAATGTACAGAAACTAATGGCAATACACTTTTTTCCTGAAGGCATTATCTGTGATTCCCTACTCAACCCTTTGGGATGCACATTTAAATGAATGCTTATATTTTATTCCTCTGAAGATTATTTAGGAAAAAAACCAAAACCCAGCAGATGTTATCACTTTTCCAGACGTTGGTTTCTGTCCCAAATCAGCACCCAGCACTGAAGGTGCTCTGCCTCAACCTGCTCCTTGCCAGGCAGTCACCATAAGCCCAGCCAAGTTGTGGCACCCACATCAGTCCATACAGATTTTTTGAAACATTTCTACTAGGACACTGTTACTTCATAGTGTTTATGGACATGAAGTCTGTATTCACAGCAGGAAGCTTTGCACTTCAGAGCTGTACAGACATTGACCTTTATGTTGTGAGACTGCTCTATAACATGATCTCAGAGGGAATCTTACAGTTTGCCATGTCAGTTGCTTCCTAGCTCTCACAGTCAGAGCTACAGGAGTTGCATAAGCTCTTCTGCTATCACTATGGACTGCCTACTACTGTTAACATCTGTGGGTACACCACAGCACTGCTCCTCTAGCTACCCTGAAAAATGAATAAAAAATTCATTGCAACCCCTAGATGATCTTAAGGTCCTTTCCAACCCTAACTATTCTATGATTCTATGGGTGGTTAAGAATTGGAATAGGCTGCCCAAAGACCTAAATTGGAGCAGAGCCCAGAGCATCTCAAATTCAGTACTGACCTTCCTTTGAGAAAAAACTAGAGCCCTCCTGAGTTCCCTCTCCATCCTGAATGACTCTATGACTGCTCATTTCAGTCAACACCAACCTGGACTCTGCTAACTCTTCTTCCATAATAACAGTTCATAATATCTGATATATAAAATAACTGTAGTAGAAAGGGCAGGTACCTTGGCAAATTTCTTTTCCTCAGATAACAACTTCTGCAGCTCCTGCTAAAAGTATACTGTCACTTCCAGCAACACATGACATATTTATCTTCTTTTAGAACTTTTGCTGGAGAGCAGTTTCACAGAGCACATTGCCAGTGGAAAGCATCAACAACACCCTTCTATTTCTGCAAAGAACTGCCACCCAGCCTCATGCCCCACAGACTGCCAAGCAGCTGCTCTAACAGCTCCCATGGCCTTATGCAGCAGAAAGCCTGAACAGCAAGGAATTGTAATTGTTTTCTTGAGGACCATGCTGTTTCACCAGGTTTTCTTTTATTTCTCCTCCCCTTCCACACTCCCTATGTTCCTCCCCACCCCCACTTTTTATACAGATCATTTTTTTTCTTTTCATCTTTTATTTCACTGGCTCAACAGAAAATTACACTCTAAAAATAATATTGCTCCTGTTTTCCCTTCATGAGTACCTAAAACCTAAATCCAACTCTAGATAACTGTCACCCTTGGATTATTAAAGGGTTTATCATAAACAAAAAATGTTAAAACAACAAACAACAGCAAAAACTACAGCCCCAGCTGCATGATAAAATTTCAGTCTTAAAAGAAAGACAAAAAAACATATTCAGGAACTGTTTGTTTAGTCCAAAAGCTGGCAAAGAATGAGCCCAGACAGAACTGGTGAACCCAATTAATTTAACTAAGTTTTGTGCCATCCTTCTTGGAGGCAGAAGTAATTTTTCTGCAAACCCCTGAAAGGATCTTCTATATGTGAGCCAAATTACAAATTCAGACTTCCCCTTTTCCTGTACCCATTCTTATTTTATGACAGAACCTGCACCTGTATTTCTCTGACGTCACTGAAAGTATGACTGACTGTTTCTGGAAGGTAACACACGTGCCTGAAATTGCACAGAATTACGAACAAAGGGGCTGGTATTCACTTTGCCTAACCTAACTGCCTGGACTCCATTTTAAAATAAAGGAAGAGACAGAAATGGGCATTGGACACAGAAAAAGCAACATATCGTTCTTTGATAAACCTCACTGAACTACACAAAACTAGCCAAACTACCTCAGACTAGATGCTAATTTTGTGCCAGTTCTCAGTTTCTAAAATGCTTGGGGTTAGGATGCACTTCGGCATGAGAAGAGTCTGAATAGCTAGGCAAAGGTGAGAAAAGTCTTCTTGACTATCTACACTGCAAGGCCTTATGTTAGTAGATGGGAACAGAGACCAAGAGATATCAGAAGCATTTGGAAGAGTGGTAGTGTCCACCCAAAGCCAAGGAAATGCAGCAACACTGATACAGTCATGAGGCTTAGTGCTTGTAGGAAGGTACTGGTCTGACAATCCTGGACAGGTGTGCTGCAGTGTTATTAACAACTGACAACTCCACTAGTGTAGTCTATGCTTTAGAGTTTATTCATCTCATAATTAGGTTCTCATAAGTACCCTTGAGTTACTTTGGAAGAGCACATACACATGATGAGAGAAGAGAGAGAGAAAGAGAATTATAAGAGTAAATAAGGAGGACTCTTAAAAAGACAAAGCTCTTCACAATTCCAATAGTGGTAATCTTACAGCAACATCAGGTATTTTCTCAAAATGTAACCCAGCAGTGCAGGACTTTGGCATACACCAAAATACTGTGCTGTAAATTATAATCAATTATAATCCATGTGTTTTGTAGCATCTAACGGGAACCTGCCACAACAGGGACCATGTAAAACAAAACCACCTTTCATATTCAAGCAGGGGAATATCCAGCAAGTGAAGCTCAATAAATATGACAGTAAGACTGAATTAATACAGAGTTCCTCATCATTTCAAAGAACAGAAACACATATTTTTTTTTTTTCTCTGCAATATAAAACAGGCTTTGGTTTCATACACTTCCCCTTTTCAAGGAAGCAGCCAATAGAACATCAAGATTTTCATGCTTGATTATCATTAACTACCCAGAAATATATGCACTAAATATTTGCATATTGGAACAAATTATTTGCAAAATACCTGCAATAATATGGACCAAAGCGGGGAGGGAGGGGGGTAAGGATGGGGGGGTGTTTAAAATCTTATCCCATGTATCATTTTAGTTCAGATTATTTTACATCTTAGTTGAATTTGCAGGACCATTATTAATTTTGTCACAGGAAGAAGAGTCACTGAAGACCTTTTCAGACGCTTGGAGGGAAATCAGGTGTCACTCACTTCAGGCTCTAGGAAACGCACAATTTCTAACACTATTAGTCATAGAGCATAAAACATTACAACAACTGGAAACATATGCATATGGAAATAAACAGATGCAGATTTTTGTTTTATGTTAGAAAAGAGATTTTTTGAAGTAATGTTCAAGAGCACAGAAGTAATTTCTACATGGACTAGACTCTTAACTTGCTGTGGCCTGAGGACCATTCATTCCCAGGAAAAAAGGTAACTACAAAATCTCATTGAAAATCACAGGAAAATTAGCCTTGCTCTTGCAGGCTTCCAGAGAAGCATTAGCAAGGACAGTATTGCCCCCCTCCAACAGACATCTCCCAGAGTTCAGAGACTGAGAATATTCTGTCCTTTTTATTTCTTCAGGGACGATTCTTCAGTGGACTTTTAAAACCATGACATTTCAGGTAGCAAAAAAAAAAAAAAAGAAAATAAAGTCACTAGTGCAGGACTCAATTTAACCCATTCTCAGATTTCTTATCTTCCAGGCCCAGTTGCTTCACTTACTGGTCCAGTTTCTCACTACAGAAAGTCTCTGGGAAGAGGTGCAGCAGAATACTAAGTATTTTGTCCATCTGATTACTGAAGGCTTATAAAGCAAAAAGAGTTTCTCTAGCTCACCTAGATGGAATAAGCACAAGGTTGAGAAAATTTTTTTGAAAGGACTTTCTGAACAGAGGAAACAAAATCCAAAATGTTACCAGTTTCACATTTTCAACTACACAATTTTATTTCCTCACACAAAGAAAAATATAGCAAAATCACTGGAACATAAACCCATGTGGAAAATGGGTGTGGAGAGAATTCCCTATCTCCCCCCAGAAAATCAGAATAGGGTCTCATGGAACCAGACCAATTTTCAACACATCCAGTTGTAAAAACTTCTTCATAACTATGTACCTAGGGTACATGCACACTGTTAACTTTAGAAGTTAAGAAAAACTGCTCAGCTTCTTGAGCTTGTCTGATATTTGGAAATGGGATTTGCAATTTTCCTCTGCCTGAAAAATGAACTCCTCTGAAAAAGACTTTCGTTCAAAAGTTGCCAATTTTTGACCAATAATTATGTTGCAACCAAATGGAAAACAGTGAGGTTTGTTTCGTATGGAATCTAGTGAGTAGGACAAGAAAATCAGCTTGCTAAAAAAAAAAAAAAAATAAAAAATAATCCACAAACAAACAAAAACAACACAAAAAACCCACTATAGTTTGTGTTCATTTAGTTCCTCATTTACCCACTAAAAAGTACTCTTGCTAGCACCGTGGGACAGAATAAAGAACAAAACCAGAGATATAATGAGCAATAAACTTGAATATATCACTGTATTTATAGTAAAGTACAGTAACTGTTAAAAGGATTTCATTTCTGCAAGATAAAAACACATAAGAAGAAAAGGCAGAAAATCCACTATGGACATTTACTTTGGTCCATGCTTTCATCTTTAAGTACTTTCTCTTACCCTTAAGGGATTTAAAAAAAAATCCTGCTATTTCTTATGTATGTGCTTCTCCTAAAAGTACTCTGCTTTGAATGCCAAATTACCTTCTGTGGCAGACAACTGCTTTTTATAATAAAAATATTTTTGGTTACATGCTCTGTATTTTTCTGAAATATCATAACTGTATCTTTTGTTTACTGAACAGATGTCACATATTCTGCTTCTAACATCTAGGTATTTCCTATGATATATTAAAACGTAATAACTTCCTACTCAGCAGGTGCCACACAGCATTACTTCATGGTTAGCCAGTCTGTTTGATGTATCATGCACAGACTGAAAAGCTTCTTTTAGTTTTTAGAAAGGAGATTTCAGAAAGAAAAAAAGAACTGGAGAGAAGGTTAAAGAGCCTTACTATCACTGAACCGTCTTAACTTTCGCAGTATAATTCCCAAGGTAACCTTTCTTAATCCCTTTAACCGTTAAAATTGTGCAACCTGAGGGCTTTCAGCTTGCTCACAAAACAACCAGATGTAATGAACCAAATGAAGCAGGTGATTGGGAGAAGCCAGAACAAATTTCCCAAGTGCAAATCATGCCAAGGAACTTGATCAGCATCTACAGCAAAATAACCTCTTCTGTCAACACAGGGAGAACAGTGGATGCTGTCTACCTGGACTTTAGCAAAGCATTCAACACCGTTTCCCATTGCCTTCCTCCTGACAACTAGCAAAATACAGACTGGGTGGGCAGCCTGCAAGATGGGTAGGAAATAGGTTCACAAGTCAGTCTTAGGAAGTGGTGATCTGTGGTTTTTACTCAGGCTGGCTGCCTGTCACAAGTTGTCCCCAGGGATCAATACCGAGCCCCATGCTGGTTCAACATCTTCATAAATGATCTTTATGATGGGGTTGAAAGCACCTTCACCAAGTTTTCTGACAGTACATCAGGAAAGAGAGCCATCTTACAGAAGGACGTGGACAGGATGGAAGAGCAGACTATCCAGGACAGTGTGAAGTTTGACAGACAAGTGTAAGGTCCTGTACATGGGAACAATGCTGACCAAATGGGAACAATGCAATCAAATTGCTCAGCACAGGCTGGGATTTGTGTGGCCAGGGACCAGCCTTGCTCAAAGGCACCTGAGGCGTCCTGGTGGACAACAAGCTGTACATGAGTCAGTAGTATGCCACTGCAGCAACAAAAGGTAAATTGGATTATGGACTGCATCCACAGGGCATTACTAGTGGAGATAGGGAGTTTGATGATCCCACCCAGCACTTCTCAGGCCACTGGGTACTGTGTTCAAATTCTGGTGCCCACAGTTCAAGAAAGATGTGCACAAACTGGAGAGGGTCCAAAGGATGTATGGCCACAAAGACGACCAAAAGTCTAGAAAATATGATGTGAGGTAAGACTGAATTAGACCTTTTGTGCCTAGATGAGGCTCAGGAAAGACTTCAGGACAATATTGCAGCGCTTAAAGAGTGGCTACAAAGAGGACAGAGGTTTTCTCTTCCCAAGGAGTCACATGGAGAAGACACGGGCAACAGGCTCAAGTTGCAGCAGGGGAGGTTTCATCATTCACTGGAACAACCTCCCAAAGGATGTGGTAGAGTCCTCATCACTGGAGGCTTTCAAGATGCAATTAGGGTGCTAGACAATATAAATAAGCTAAGCTTCTGTTCCTATATAACTTTGGACAACATGATCATTCAAGGTCCTTCCAACCTTGTCTGGTTTATGATTCTAAGACTGTAATTTATTAAATCAAATAGAAAAAGTTTTATAGGTCCTTTAGCTTTGTTCTGCTTATTCTTCCACACACACATCCTTCCCAAGAGTATAAATATCCCAAGAGAACATTGATTTATGCAGGACTGATTTAGGCAGCTGTTCTAAATTTTCTTTGGTAAGTTTAAGGTTTAACCCACTGACCCATGGCACTCTTTCCACCTTCAATTTAACTTCCTAGAAGAGTCAAAACCAACATTGCACATCAGAGGCCTTTTTAGTTCAATCGCCCAAAAGTTTCCTTTGGATGATACAGACATGGTAACTGAGTTTGCAAGGCTCTAAGTCTCATGGTAGCCTACCTTCAAAGATGCAATGATCTCATGTTTCTTAAATTTCTCTGCCTAAAGGAACCTAGACTAAAAACAAATCTATGAAACAAACTGATGTGACTCAAATAGAGCAGAATGACATATTTTATCTACCCTATTTTTAGAGAAATGTATTAAACAACCCCGATTCATATTAAAATCATTTTTCTTTAACATTTTTTCCCTTTTTCTTCAGCAATCTCAGGTTGTTGTTAACCTTCATCTTCCAAGGTAATTCACATACAAGTCAATTAAAGAGATGTTACTTCTCACAAACATCCTTGGGGAAAACTAAACAAGATGCAAAACTATTTCACTACAAAAGGAGTCCACATTGCTCCTAAATCATGTGTGAGCACACAAAGTTTATGTAAATGTTCCATTTTCTCAATTACAAATGCATCTAGCATAGGAAACAATACACTACAGTCCTAATAAGAAGGTGTTAACAAAAGGCAGCTGGCAGTGTAAGATCCACATCATTGATTCCTGGAGCAGAAGGCAGCTGAGAACAACCAGAATGCCTCACCAGGTAACCACCACCGTGTCCCAGGTCTCACCTGCCTAACTTCACCAAGCATTCTGACTACTTTAAAACACCAAAAGGGGCTTTTCCTACCCAGTCCCACTACAGATGCTGGCTGGTACTGGGAAGCCAGGCTGGACTCCTTCCACAGAGCTTATCAACAGTCCCCCAGAAGGGAAAAAGACAGGCTGGTTCAGGGCTTGCTATACCCTCTGCCCTTGCACTGCTCTTCCTCCTCTGCAGCAGCACCCATGGGATGGCAGATCCCCCTAAGGAAAATGGAGAGCAAAATAGGACACTTCTATTGGAATTTAAATGGCCTTTGTTTCTATTTTTCAAAATAAAAAAGCACAGAAGTGAGAGATTTCCGAAACACAGTGAGCAACTGGAGGACAAAAAGAAAGCCTCTGATCAAAACCTCTGCAAAACACATTTACTAAGGTAACAGAAACAATAGTCAATATTCTACAGCAATATTCAAGATAGATCAGGAAAGAAAAAGGTTTCTTAAAGCTTTTTTAAGCAGTTGCCATCTCATCATGAGAAATGTTCAACTACAAATGAACAATCGTTTAGGACATCTAAAGGAAACCTTGAAAAAAAGATTCATTATAATACAACAGAGATCTTGGTGCTAACAACCATGGAAATAGGTGTCAACTTCAATGCATCTCTGTCACTGTTAAACCAAATTTCAGGTAATGACTGTGTGCATTGTTAGAACTGAAGGGAGGAATTAAACCAGTTGGGCCCACTTCCACTGATAAGAAAAAGGCCAACCTTCAGCATATAGGCAACCCTATTATCAAATATCCCATTTTCTGATCAAGTCCACAAAGCTGGGCTGCATGTAGAACAGCGGCTACTGGAAACAGTGTGCAGAACCTACAGCATTGCTGGCTGAATTTAAGAAATCAGATTTTCAGATCTTGTCACAAGAGTGATTTTTAGAAAGAATATAACTCTTCAATAGAATTTAAGGATGCAAGTTTTTAAACCACTCTCTGTTTATAACCCTGAATTCCCAATTTAGAGAATCTCCTTTTGTGACCTGAAATAGTGACCAGTCACTGGACTTTCAGTCACCTGATTTTAGGGGGTAGGAAGCAGGTATCACAGTGAAAGACAAGCTGGCCTCCACATTTATGTTACCCAATTATTTATGTTACAGGAATCATTATACATGCCACACACGCAAAGAGCCAGCCTGCTGTACCTGCAACATGTTTCAGTTTAGAAGATTTTAGCAGCATGCAATTTTTAATACTGACTATGCTCAAGTTCTTTGGTTCATAACACGCAGTACAGTAGAAAAATACCTGAGGTACTTTTCTGAGATACACAGAGGTGCAAAGAAAAAAAAAGAATATGGGAGTACCACCCCATGTAGGAAACATGCCTAAAAACAAAAACCAAAAAGAATGCCAAAACCCTAAAAAAGTCATCCCTAAATAACGGGTACCTTCAGCCTAGCCTACACCAAGACTTTCTGTTATGCAAGGAGGTGTGAGTTCAAACTTGATCACTGCACACAGGTTGATAATAGCTTTAAAGTGTGCCTCTCATATGAATGCAGAAAACATTAATATGAGAAGAAAAATCAGGCAGTCCATGTCTCATCATTCACATGTATGAATACATCTGGTTTGGTTTCTGGGTGCGTTTTTTGTTTGGTTTGGGTTATGGGGTTTGCTTTTTTTTAATTTTTTTGTTTGTTTTTGTTTTAAATAGGTGATGCCAGTATTTTTTCAACCAATTTGAAAGGACAGTGAGTTTGTATGGAAAGTGTAACACAGCACTGATATAATACAGCAAAACTTTCCAAATGTCTGCATTCATTGTTTGAACTCAGAAACAGAAGGGATATTGCCACCTACCAAAAGCTGAAAATCACACATTCAGATTCCAGCAGCAGATTTGCAAGAGTTTAACAGAAAAAATGATAGCCTGTTCATCAAATGGTTGCCAGGTACAAAGGCTTTTTATACCTCTTACTCCTACTAGCTGAATGATGCTTTTCAGAAAAAATAATTAAATTCATTTGCTTTGTATGGACTATACAGTTCCCAGGTTTTTATTCTTCCCACCTCTCCAGGAAAGGAGATTGCATAAAGGAAAAAGGAATCTCAGTTCTGGAACCCCTTGCCAGATTTTCCTGTGTATTGGCAGGAACTTACGGCAGTACTAACTGCCTTTCGTCCGTTCAGTATTACTTCAAACTTGATATATTTTAATGTTTTCAGTCTGTCATATGAAGTGACAGTAATGTTTCTGCAAGGACAACTGAACACAGGCTTCATTCAAAACTGATCAAAGTATCAGAGCAGTTATCTCAGGATTCTTTTATTTTGCCCTTGCACTTTTCAACAGATCACTTTTAAAAGTATATAAAAAATAAGTATTAAGTAAACCTTGACCTTGCTTACACAAGAGGGGGAAAAAAAAAAAAGAAGGTAAGGATTTGGTTCAGTTCTAACTTACTACTTGAAAAATAATTATCTGAATAGCCTCACAAAATGTTTCCCTGGAAACACTTCTTACATGTAAGCAAAAAAAAAAAAGCAGTCCGTCTTTGAACATAATCTCTCTGGACTATTTACAACTCTAAAGTTTACTGTCTTTCATATTGTATCAAATTCAGGTTATCAACCTAGACACCCCAACAAACTTCTTTCAATCACACTATGTCTGGGTGAAGCTGCTAAATGCCTTCAAAAATTACAAGTTAGGAAAAGTATGAAGAGGAGCAATAAGTACAAAGTCATAGGAAAAAAAAAAAAAAAACAAAAAAAATAAAAAAAAGGAGACTGCATACCTAATTACATAAAAAAAAATAATTTCCCCAAAGCCCCATGACTTATTTTTCAAGAAAAACTATCATCTGCATTGCAGTGCTACTGAAAGTGATTTTCCTCTTGTATGTCCAACTCCACTATGTTGCTCAGGTCTAATTCTGTTATATTAGTGTGCTATATAGTTAACATCTAAGCCATATGAGTTTCCTGCAGAACCTAGAACTGCAAGACAGGCATTTTTTGACAGTCACATTTAATTTTATAAATGTTTTCAGCTGTGAGTTACCACCTGTTACACAGATTCACTTTTTGAAATGCAACATACTGTGAATACTAAACATATAAACATACTCGTGGTCATCAGCTGATGAAAGCTGCCTGAAACCTGCCGGTAGATGCAACTGGGGACTCCCATTTCAGGAAGTAAGGAAGAACGGCTGCAAGAGATACAGCATTCCATGCCCCCGAAACCTCTTTCCCAGCCCACCAGCAAGAGGATAGTGTGTGACAGACATACTCTTTTAGAAGATTCCTAGTTCCTGAGCTTCCTACTATGTGATGCACCTCATGGCTTCTATTGTATAAAGATTATTTTTTATCTGCAAAGGAGGATTGGTCATACCTGAACGCCTACATTCTCTGCTGATACTTCCTCTTATTGAAATAAGCAAAAATGATAGCACTGAAGTCTGAGGATGAAGTTTGTCACTGATAAAAAAGGAACACCAAAATGTCTACATTTGGGAAACAAAGGATGTTTGAGGGATACAGCTAATTCAGGTTTCCACGATCAGAGATGTCACCTAGCCACAAATCTGCATTTATAAAGTTAAAAGCAGATTGCATCATCATCATCTTCACTAACTTCCTGATTTGTGAGACCAGTTTTGAGTAAGGGAAATGACACAAAGATAATTTGGATAGTGTCTGATACTGTTGGCCAACACAGGTAAAGCACAATCTCTGCTAGGACAGAAAGCATTACTTTATTCTTTGATGTTTCTTATGCTTATACATGCACTTTATTTTCAGAGACTAATTATTTTACAAGGACACAGCACAGTTTGGAGGCTTAGACTTGCCAGAAAATGCAGAAAACTGCAAACACTTGAGGAAAACAAACTCAGCGATGGAGTCAAGCAAGGCAACAGTATCCAATTACATCACACTGTTTGAAGGCCATTCTGTGCTTTTGCAACAAAATAGGCTTAGAGAACAAAGGATACAGCACCAGCTGCACCAGGCTTACCACAAGTTGATTTAACTTTGGTCTCAAAACCCTACAATCTTTTCATAAGACCTATGTTTCACAACAGCATTCAGAGTTCAAAAAACATTCTTTCAATAGCAGTAAAGCCGGTGCCCCCTAGTTCCTTCAACCAAAAAAGTGTAATAGTGAAATCAGGAGTTAAATCCCTCATTCCTAGTGAGGATTTCACATCACCTTCGTACTCCTCTCTTTTGGATCTTCTTAGAAAGAAGGAGAAAAAGCTTCTTAGGTACTGTTCCTTGCTCCTTCTTCCAATATGGCTGCTATGTGCACACATCTATTACTACAAGCAAGCAAATACTGTGCGCTTCTTCCTCTACAAAGATGAGATAATGACAACAAGGTGTTGAAGCTTAAGTCTTTCCTACAAGTTACAAAAACATTCTACAGTCTATAATACATGATATTAAATTTGGGTTAGGAAATTACTTAAGATACTGGGACATAGCACAATGAATACAGTAATATTTTTCAGACTTCTGGTTTCTGTAAGACACCAGTGCTGCACAAAAGCAATGAATAGAAAGAAAGGATCTGAAAACCTTTCCACCCTGAACTAACATGTAAAACCTCCAAGGAACCCCAGATCAACTTCTAGGTGGATCCAGATCAACTTCAAGGTCTAGCAGTGGGTTTGATTTCTGGCAGAAAAAAAAGCACCACTGACTAGGTTTTAAACACTGCTTTAACTGTTCATTATTTAACTGTGCCTTATGGACAGCTTTGATATATATGCATAAGTATAAATACTAAATATTTTTGTTATTTCTTAATATATGAAGAACTAATGTCTTTTAATAAAAACAAACAAACAAAAAAAAAAAGCATAAAATAAACATTCAGGATTTCCAGGAGGATGATGTGATTGTGTTATCTAAATTCTGTTCCTATCACATGAACATGCTTGCTTTCTTTTGAAGGTCCCAAGAATTTTACTTAACAAAGCAATTTAAGGCAAGAAAAAGGATTCTTCTTCACTGCTAAAATGTGGGTCTTTTTGCAAAAAGTGCACACATAAAAGATTCTCCTCTTCCTCTAATAACTAGCTAGCACTTAGAAAACTGTAAGGTTTTCCACATTATGTTACCAATATGTTCAAAATGCTCCTATTAAAGCAGACATTCTCTCTCCAACATTTTTTTTTCATTTTACAGTATTTTACCTATCATCATACTATAAGACAATCAAATATCTTGGCTTATTTTTTCTTATATTGAAAGACAGAGTAAGCCCAAATGGTTGAACATCTCAGCAATCACAATGGAAACTGGTACTTAAACAATGCTATCTTAGATCTTTCGGCATCTCACCCTATACTTTATGAAGTGTACCCTCACCTTCTAGAAAACACAGCTAGAATTAAAATATTTTATAGAAAATGCAAAAATACATTCTGATCACCTGAGGAAGTTATACTATAGTCTTAAACTCAGTGCAAATACACTTCTATTATCATATCCCAGTTTTAGCCTCCCCATATAAATGGCAGTAGCACAATGTAACACAGGCATTCTCACCTCATCAGGTCTTCTTCATTCCTGTTCCATCTTGTCATTAAGCAGTATCAACCCTGGTACATGTAGTTCACTAAACAAAACTGCAATTAAACTTAGCCTGATATTATTAAAATATATTCTTCATTCAATTTTCTTTGATGCTCAGAGTGAGGAAGAAAAATGCAACCTTCTGAAGCATTTTTACTGAAGGGCTCATTTACTACAGCTAAGGTTCTCCACGCTGTATACAATAATTTAGTTGATCTTCACAACATCTATGTATTGTCAGAAAAGCTCTGCAAACCTCTAGATATCTGTCATTCTTCTATTTCATTGAGAATGACATTACAGAAATCAAGCCCCAGGTGAGAAAACAAAAGCAACTTTCCCACTGCACAGTTGAAAATGCAAGTCTCTTCCCCCCCATTTCCCCTTGGCTTAGTCAAGGTTGCAAGCTAATGCTTCTGTCACTGGGCTTGTATTCACAAAAACAAGCCTGACCTTTATGGGTTAATAATAATGACAGTGAAGCCTTTCTAGCATAATAGTCAGAAACAGTGACTGAAATTATGGGACTCGTATAAATCTTTCTGTATAATCTTGACCAAGAGATTTGTAATACAACAGATAAGCTTATGAACATGGAACTAGACATTGTTCTACTTAAAGGGGAGCAATGAGTCAAAACATTACACAAAATTAACATTCTCCACATGCAATTTTGACCTAATTGGTAACACTATTGTAAACTTTGCAGTAACATAAACAGGAAAAAAAGGTTTGCTATAATTGGGTACCTAAACAAACTGCTTCACTAACACCCCCAGAAACCAGGGGCGACAGTGCTGTCTGCCAGAGTACTGGATAAAGGGTGCTGTAAGCACTGACAGGTGCAAGGTTTACAGGGAAAATTAATTTACAGGCCCATCAGACAGGCTTGTGGGGTGCTGGGGGTTTTCAATCAAGAAAAACCAAAGAGGACAGAAATAATTTTAAATTACTTTTGAAATAAGAGAATTTTATGAATTTTAACTCCTGCATGATTATAAAATTGCCATCTTGGATTAAATATAAACAAGATTTCCTTTGGTCAGAATTAAGATCTTAACAAGCCTACAGATCATCTTCAATATTAACACTTCAAGTGTCACAATTCAGAGATGTTTTTATGCAGCTACCTTTAATTTTCTTAGCTTTTTTTTTGCAGCAATAAGCAGAATACAGCTGGGAGCACCGCCTTCCTACTGCAATGTGCAAAGTAAAAATCAAAAACAATTAAAAAAACCCCTCCACCTCAGGAAAAGCAGTCCCTGATCACAGAGATGATGAAGGGCTTTGTTTTGAACTGCAAAGCACACCTACCCCGATAAAAAAATATAAACATTGATGTATAAATATAAGACAGTAATTAGAATTCAAAGGTTGTCTAAATATAGTTTAAGCATAAGGCAAACTCACCCTTTAACCACCAATTATAAAACCTCAAGAGAGCAAACATCCTTTAAACAAATACAGTCAAAAGCCCTCTGGGTCTGACAAGCTTCAGCTGGACCCCATTAGGCAGCTGTGGGACTGAGGCCTCCACCTGCTGAGGTAAGCTCAAGGGCCCAAATCCTCAAAGCCCTGCATCCAAAGGAGCGTGACCAGCAGGCCAAAGGAGGTGATCTTGCCCCTCTGTTCTGCTCTCGTGAGACCTCACCTGGAGCATTGTGTGCAGTTCTGGTGTCCTCAAC
>JBAFWW010053035.1:0-14529 GCA_036873685.1 Agapornis canus
CCAGCTCATGTTCATGTTCTCATCGACCACCACCCCCAAGTCCTTCTCCTCAGGGCTATTCTGAATCTCCTCTTTGCCCAACTTGTAGCTGTGCCTTGGATTGCTGTGACCCAGGTGTAGGACCTTGCACTTGTCATGGTTAAACTTCATGAGGTTGGTGTTATTTCTTCAATGGTGCATATATTGTTTATGTCGTTTTCAGAATTATCTCCTGTTTCTTCCCCAAAATTGTCTTGTCTGAGATGGTATTTTAGCAAATAAATACTGCTTTTTATTTGCATGTTACTCCCATTGTCCAATTGTATAGCGTGTGTTCAGGGAGGAAGGCAAGAGGGAAACTGTACTAGAGCTCATGAACTATTTGTTTTCTAGATAGATGTTTGCACCCTTTTCCCACTCAGATACATACTGCACCATTAAACACTATTAAATATTGGCAACTTCATAGTAGAGTGCATTTGTGATTTGTCTACCATGTAAGCAGAAAAGGCAATCCCAAATCTGCTTCAAAAGCAGCTTTACTCTGCTGGGTTGGGAATATCAGTGATAGCTACCAGAGTCTGTTAATTTCTGACTATAATGGTGATAAAACATGAAAGTGGAAGTTCTTATGTCTAAGGGCAGGAGTTGGAACTAATCACTTTTCTACAGATGTCTCAGGGAAAATAGATTATAACCACAGCCCTGTTTAATGTGCCGGTTGAAGCTGGTTTCCTTTTAGTCTTTATACTAGTGATAGACCACTGTATGGATTATTATGGTTTTCAAATAATTTCTAACCTTTTATTTTAACAAATTAATTCTTGCTAAAAATCATTGCTTAAGCAGACGCACTTACAGATTTTGTGTTGTGCCACAGTCAAAACCCATGGTCATCCTTGATGGGTAACTACTGTATACACTTGCCTGGCTTGAAAAACATAAAATGTTGGTAGTTTGTGTTCCTGTTTCTGCAGGGAGATACTGTAGCTTTTCAACCTATGATTTTTCTCTGTTATGCTCACTGTAGTGTGTATGACACTGAGGTGCATGTGATATCCAACCAGTATTTAAAGATGGGAAAAAGCAAAACTTGGAACACTTCAGTTATAGTGGTTGCTGGATTGTACCCAGGAGGGAACAGGCTTTGTTGAATGATCAAAGGTCTCCTGCACTCATCAGCTGCTCAGAATGGAGCAGACATGTTTATCTAGCTGATTGTCTTGTAAAACTGTAGAATTGGCTTATACAAATAGCTGTGCATGCAAAACTTGACGGATGTTATTTCAGAGGATTTTCTAATGTCATTTGAAAATCTGTTCGAGGCAGAGAACCTGGGATCCAAAATTGAATAAAAATCAAACAAGGAAACCTTCTTCTCCTTAAAGCAATGTAAGACTGAAAATAGTGTAGTTGCATTAAAGGTCAGAGCAGAATTAGCAGTAATAAATTAACATGGAGTTAAAGTCCCCTCTCAGATTCTGTGAGTTCAGTTAACTGTTTGCCCAGACTTTCTACTTCTGAGGTTATCTGTTTCCAGCTTTGCTGCTGGATTGAAATGTCACACTTTTACTTTCTTCTAAACAATGGTAATGCTTGGAAAGCAAGAAAACAGCTCTCTGTCATCTAGCTCAGAATTAGCCTTCAGGAAGAGAAATGTTTGTTTTGGGCATTCAGCTCTGACTGCCCTCTGACTTCCCAAGTGGGGACCTAAAAGCAAAGCCTGATTTCATGCCCACATGGAACGTTTTGTGCTGAGTGTTCTTGACTAGTGTATAGGTAGAGATGCTTTGCGGTGGTCAGTCTTGAAGATCTCAGCAGCTGATGGAAATGAAAATGAAAACTGATGGAAGTGAGTGATGACGAGGCAGAAGTCTTGTGTAGCTGTTGCATTGTTCTCTGTATACCATATAGCTTTACTGAGAGAAGCCCTCTACTGCACTTCCTTTAGGATGGTGGTGCTCCATCTGAGTAATTGGCTGGGATAATCCTAGCTCAGGGGTTGGTTTACTTTAATTGCTTCCTAAATGATCCTTGCTTTGCAAAGGTAAGAAACAGGAATAAATCCTGTGAGCTAGACAGTTACTTTTCCTAGAAGTATTTGTGGAAGGAAACTTGACCCATTCCCTCAAAAAGCCTTCTACGTATTCTTCTTCCATTACAGAATCGTGTCTAGCTAATACAGAAGTGGCACTGGAGTTTCATATTGAATCCATCTGCCTCGTATTTGCTCTTGGGCTTCCCCTCACCCTCCTTTTTGGCCATATTACTGTCATTGAAATAACTTAGCTCAGCTTGCAGATTTTTTTTTTTGTCAGATCTGTATGGCTATTATATATGCAAATAGTTGTAAGTATAAAAAAGTATAAAAAAATTAATTATAATGTTGATAACCCTTATGCTCAGTGGTCAGAATGTAAACAACAAAAGCTGCAAATCTGGGCAGAGGCATCCTGTAAAAAACATTGTCACAAGATTAAGCTGTAGAAGACACATTTTTGCTTGGTAATCTACTGGATTTATTTTGACAATAAATATGTGGTGGTTGTCAAAGTAGAATTTTTAGCCGTCTTGGTATAATTATAGAGGACTGAATTTGTAAAGCTGTTCAAACATTTTTGCATCACAGTTGTGTTGGCATTCACAAGATTAAATACTTCAATATTTTATCAGAAGCCCCGAAATTCTTTTACTCCCTTCTCTTTCAGGGTAAATAATTTATATTTCAGATGCATCAAGTCTGATAAAAGTCACCTTGTTAACATCTCCTGTAGAATTACAGCCCTGTGTGCTTTGAATGATGCTGGAATAACCACATCGGTAAAGCTTCTAAATTAAATTGAATGGGGCAAAGGAAGAAGACAATGGGGAAATGCTGAACTGGCTCTTCATTTATGTTGATTTTGTTGGTTCTTTCACATCTGTTTAACTAGCTGCACAACGCAGATATAGTAGAGACCATAGATGGTCATGGCTGTTCAAAATACTTCAATCATATTGTGTTACAGGAACATCTGCATCTAGAGAAGTTCAGGGCCTTTAAGAGCCCAGGCCCTTTTTCCTGGATGTTGATGTTCTATATTATTTAATTCTTCCTAAGCCTGAAACAATGTTAAAATATAGTTTACAGTAATTGACAGGGTTTGCACCAGGAAACATTTAATAATAATAATAATAATAATAATACCACCTCCTATTTATATTCCTGTGCAATCAATGGAGGGGAAAAAGGTTGAGGCTGTACTGAGTAAAAGGATGTTCCTCTGTTGCTTTGGGGGATTGTTTATTTTTCAGCTGTTTTCTGTGTGGAAAATTTGAAAGTCATTAGAATCATAGAATCATTAGGGTTGAGAAAGGTCTTTTAAGATCATCTAGTTCCAACCCCCCTGCCATAAGCAGGGACAACTCATTGCTGTGTTGTACAGAGTTTCAAGCAGATTGGAAAAAAGTGAGAGTATAATTACTGGAAAAAGAGGAAGTAGCTTTCACGACGTAAGGAGTTTGAATGATAATGCTTGTACAGGCCTGAAGTCTTCCAATTTTGCTGATCGTGTTGGAAGGCAACACTTGGATAGTTTTGAGCTTTTCTGTTTTCTGCAGTTAAACAGTTTAACATCTCCATCACTTGATGCTCCTCGTTTCATTGCTTACTCAACTATATGACTGAAATAGCAATTAAGTTAGTATCTTGAAAAGTAGTAGTAATTCTTCATGTAGGTAGCATATGTAAAGCAGCAGTAAAGACGAGGGTAGTTCTGTTCCTGTTGAACTTCAGACTTGTTTTGCCACAGATTTCTGTGGAAGCAGGGATAGGGTGTTTTTTCATAGTATATGGGATTCCTAAAGACTGTGGGTTTTGGTTATGAATGAGCACGTGTTTCCATAGTGGAATTATTTCAGTTTGTTTAATCAATTGTAGATTCTTCCAGGGTGACGCTGCAGCGCCTGTGTGAAGAGCTAGCTCTTTTTAATTGGCCCCATATGTAGTGGCAGATAGTATATTAACCATGCCTTGGGGGAATAAGGGCATCTGGCTGGATCTCATGGTGCATATCTTACTTATTTTCTGGAGGGATTTGCTTTTGTTTTGTTTTTTTTCTTTGTTCTAAGAACTGTAGATACAAATACATGTATATAAGCACTGGCATTTTGAAACTTTATGCCCAGCTGAGGGTTAGTTAAGTTTCTGCAAAATTGTATGGACTTTGCTGACAAGTAAAGAGGAAGAAACTGAGGTTTTACCTACAGAGAAGCTGGAGTTTCTGAGTATATCTGGGTTTGGGCGCTTAAATTGCGGGAACTTGGAAGCTTAATCTCCCTTCTTGCCAAGCACTAAGGAACTTGTCCTTTGAAAATCAGAAAAATGGAAACATCAGAAAAGCTTAATTACTTTGAAAAACCTTGAAAACACCATGCAGGTTTAACCTCTATAACTGGAGGATGTGGAATATGAGAGAGCTGTCCTGTCCATGGGTGCCTTAGCTTAGCCCCAGCAAAGGGCAATGCTGTCCTCAGCCACTTTACTTGACTCATTCTCCTCTGGAAGAAAAGAGAGCGATTTTGCATCTGGCTGCTTTGGCTCAGTTTAACCAGTAGGATATTTGCAGGAGAAGCAGGAATGTAAATGAGTTGGTTTGATTTTCTTTTGTAAAGGTTTCTTGGTACAAATCCTGTCAATTATCCAACTCTTGAGCTTTGCTGAATTAATGAGATGCTTTGTAGAAAAGTATTTTTGATCACTTTCTATAGGCTTCCTTATTCCTGATGTAGGCTCTCTGATGAGCTACTCTTATTCACAGCTTTGAGTAGTGGAAAGACCTACCATATGAAGTCCCCCTGGGAATAGGGGTTATGCAGTTGCATTGCAGTGGGATGCAATTTTTCTCTATATCGCCTGCTCAGAAGTTTGCACAGACATAAATCCTGGCAGTTCCCTCATGCTGAGTAATTTGCTGGTGGAGGCACAAAAGGAGTAGTACTGCACAATATTAAATGCCTGTGAGTGTAGTTAGGCCTGGGAAAGTCTCCCCTGGGGAAGGTATATGTGATGCAATAGCAGTGCTGGCCAATCATAGTTCCTCTGGAGATGCTCCGAAGCATGTGCTGATGGTGCTCATGCCAATGTGTGGAAAGAGGGAAGGCTGAAATCATCAGGCTTCTTTGCTTTCTGCAAGGTTTTGGGGGGATGCACTGTGATGGAAGCTTTCCAAAATGGCTGACTTGCTGAAGAAGTAGATCTGTTCACTTAGAGATGGCTTGTTTCCATGGGAAGTAGGAGGACCCCTTCTTCGAGACCCTCAGGAATGCTGGGCTTAAGTCCTGGAGGTGTTTCAGACCTGGAAATGACAGTGCTGTAAATCAGCATCAAAGAACTCAGTGATAAATGGATGGCTTTAGAGGAAGAAGTGGATTCTCATTATCTTCTAGCTGTAAATAGAGTAATTCATTAGACCAAAAGTTAATTTGGTTTATATTTAAGCAACACATTAGCTTCTTTCTTTTCTTTTTAATTTTTTTCCCCAGATTTTTTTTTTTACCCTTTGTTTCTGCATGGTATTTGGCACAATGATACCTCTAGCAAATAATCAGTACAAATTCCCGGTTCGTAACAGGCATCTATGTCATCCAGTCTCAGAGAACACATCTTAGAAAGGGAAGAGAGAGGTCACTGAACTACATAACTAAACAAGTTACTGATTCATGGCAAAAACTGAAGAAGAGTGAGAGAGTGAAATGCTAGTTTTGAAAGGGCTGTATTGGGGAATGCTGTGGCTGTCTGGCAGGTATTGTATGAGATGGGCTTGCTCTGCCAGGCACAGAGTGAGGAGAAAGAACTTTTTAAAGCATCCTCTGACACAGAAATTATTGGAAAGCCTCCAAGAGCAAATTGAAAACGCAACAGCCGCCTTCATGCTGCAGGATTCCATTGTTTTAATATTGGGCCAACTACACCAAATAATGCATCTACTGGAAACTCATGTTAGGGGAAGAATATGTCGGAAAGCAGCTAAGGGGTCAGCTCAGAATCAAAGTGAATGAACTTGACATATCTGTGCTGCTGCATGGCTATTTTGTTATTTTTATTCTTGTCAGTTCCCTTTTCTAATTTATTTCCACTCTTTTTTTCTTTTTCTTTATTTTTTTTTTTTTTTTTTTGTTAAACATTTTTTTTTTTTTTTACTTTTATTTTTACTGCCCATTTGTCCTGAAAAATGTTGGGCCTGATAAATACCTCTGCTTGCGCAGTGAAATTATGGCATACTGTTACTTTTGAAATTGTAACCTAGCTTAAAATTCCAGGCTTGCATACAGACACAATGCTTTTACTGCTGCTGTGGTGATGAGAAGATGAACAGCAGATAATGGGGATGACTTATCTTCCTTTAGTGCTGTGTAATGGAGCTGTGCTTCCTAGGCAGATGTTGGTTGCTGAACTTCTCAATGTAGTTTGAAAACCAACATCATCAGGGATGGGATGGAAGAAAAAGTCAGTTGTTACTGCAAGTGTAAATGATATTTACAATGATTGCATTTAATAAAGTGCATAACAAAGCTATCTTAATTGGGGTTGGGTGGCATGGGAGCTGGTTCAGTTGTGTCAAAGTTACTAAAATTTGAGAGTTAACACTGATTTCTGAGGCCAAAAGTTTGGAAAGCAATTATTTATGAGAGCGCTTCAGTTGATACATTGGTGAAAATCATTATGATTTATTTCTATTGATGCTAAAAAAAAATAATATTCTGGTATAAAATATATGCCATGAGCATCAGATGTGGGAAACTACAACTCATTTAAAAATGTATTTAACAGTCATCAGGAGATAATAAACTGTAAAAGCCCAAATCTGAACAGATGTATTTAGATGTTCATGTTCCATCCATATGCCTAATTTCTACTGAAATAATGGACTGGGAATTTAGATACTGTAACATAGAGACTGATCAGAGAATGTTTTATTGTAGTACTGTGATTTCTTTTACCTCCTCCAAAGACATTTTAGGGAGGTCTTATTTTATATTCACGACTGTGAGTGTCCTGAAATACTGACTTCTCCTTACTTGAATGTGAATCTCTGTAGTGGGACTTCAGGTTTTGAGCAATTATGGCTAAACTGGGAACTAGTCTCTGAATATCCTGTATATTCAGATTTGCTTAGGTTGAGGGGCTTAGTGTGGCTGAGTGTAGAGGATCAGTCATGAAAATCTCATCTGGCTCTGAAGTTCCCTGCAGTTTGGAGGGTGTTTGTATCTGGGATTGTGTTTTATTTGGGCAGTGATCCTGCTGATTGGAATCACATAAGCTTGGAAACAGAACGGAGGCATCCAGCCAGAGCAAACTCAAAGTACACAGGGTCTGAGAACAAAACGTTTCACATGAATTAAATTGTGAGGAAACAGAAATTCTTTAAACTTGTAAGAAAACAAGGCAATGTGAGCATCATCATAAAGGCAGCTGTGTGATCAGGCCTGTTGATAGAGAGTGCAAGTTTTATTTGTGACATCTCAACAGTGGTGTGTTTTTAAAAGATACCTCTTATCAGTGCAGGAAGAAGAATATTTCTCAAGAAAATGGTATTCGAGTGAGATGGAATAACTCTCATACTTGCATGCAAAGATCCAGTAGCATCTTTGCTGAAAGGCTTTTTGAAACTCAACTGTTTTCTATTTCATCTGTACCATACACTGCAGTTGGGCTTGCTATTCTAATAACGTTCCCTGTGTCCTTGTTATGCTTTCTATCTTCAGAGTCCCCTTTTCTTTCATCTGTCTGTTCTTTTCTGTATATTATTGTTTGTTTTTTTTTCCCATCAGAGCTTTGTCCTCAATGCCCTGTTATGTTCAGTAGTGGCAGAAGAAGTCCAGGAGAGTCTCTGTGCCTGGTAGTAGGCAACGTTGCTTGCAGCCAGTTGGGTGCTGCTTCTCTTGGCACTTTCCCTGGTCTTGCGCCTTGCTTGCTCTGATGCTGTTTTCTGCTTTGTCATACAGATTTGAGTTTACAATTGCAAATGTGATTACTTATTTTTTGTGCCAAAACTCTCCCTCTGATCTCTTTTCTATGTTATCTGTTGAGGGTTGATAGGAGCAGGGGGACATGAGGGGAGAGATGGTGGCAAGCACTGGTTCAGTTCTGATGTACAACTGTGCAGACATACTGAGCTGTGCCAAGTTGTGCCATGGGCCTGCCCGAGTTCCTCTACTTCCAGAATGTGTCACAGGTTGTTTGCAGGCAAGTCTTTCTCACTGTTATGCCTGTTGCCATTTTATTGTGATTGAGAGACATAATTTCAGACATAATTAGCTGCTTTTTCACCTAAATAGCATCTGTTACCTGAAAGAGATTGAAGAGATTGGGTTTGATAGGCTGGCAAAATATAGCTCTCGACATGCTAGGTGAGATAAACCTTTTATAACCAGATTTCTGGAGCTGGATTGGATTCAAGAAGATTACTTGGGTTCAGATCTGCTTGAGTATAAAGAGTTTTGACATGATCTTGGATTTGTGCATGCCAGTCAGTTTTGTGTTATAGAGCAGGTGGCTGATGGGATGATTTCTGACTGATAAGTGCTTCCATGCCCTCTATAGAGGGTTTTATTGTAGTATTCAGTACCATGTTTATATGAACTGCTAGTTAGGGATAAATACATTAAAAATATGGGGGAAGGAAAATATTTAAACTGTATTAGCAATATTTTATTAACAAGAAATGGATCAGATGTGACATCTGTACTGGATAACGTTTGCTTTAACAAAACAAAGCCTTGAAATGAACCGGTTTTCGTATGTGTCAGAATTCTTGGGCTTGGGATGGTATGGTCCTTGGGTCACAGCTGTGCTCATGTCACTGATGGTGCAACCTTATTGCTAAAGCGCTGCTATGCTGTCATCTCTGATCACGACTAAGAGCATGGTCTTGTAGCTACAGACCGGATACACTGGTAGTCAAATTCCACTCGGAACAGGACAAAAGGGACATTTGGACTTTCTAAAATTCTCTAGGAGTTCATTGCACTTGGTTGTGTCTTTCACTTTCTTCTAGGCTGCTGTGGGATGCTGGTGAAAAGTTTGGTTTCAGTCCAGAACTAAATGGATTTCAAAGGCAGAGGAAGTACTTGCACTGAAGTAGTAAATTATAGAGGTTATTTGCTGGAGACTGATCTCTTGCTGATGCTTTAATGTGGATTTCATTTGGGAAGTCCTTTATAGGTGCTGTAGAAGGGTGAGTTGCCCAGACAATTGCTTCTCATTCTGGCAAACTGCTCTTTCAGAAGCTTTGAAGTATTAGAATAACTGGTTTTCAGAAGTCAACATAGTAGCATTTTAATGTTTATATTCAATGTGTATCTTTAGCAACATTTGGCCACATACAGGTCATACCTGGAAACAATTATGCCAGTTTATGCAGTTTTGTCTTGGTTGTAATGCTGATGTTAAGAGATAATGGGGGCTGAGGGCTCGTCCCAAAAGGTGCTGAAGACTGCAATATCACAGCCCAATTAGCCTGTAAACTGTGTTTGTTTTGGTCATCCCCTATTGCTGGATTACAGATTACATGACATTTATTTTTAAATTCACATCCAATATATAAGCCTTTCTTAAATTTATTGAATTTGAGTTTTTATTTTATTTCCATCATGAAAATTTAAAGATCCACTGGGTCCAGTCTTGGCTGCTGAGTAGTCAATATTTTGAACAGCAGTGGCTGTTTAGTTAAGACCTGAAGATGAAGAATTTGGCAGAAGTATCAAGAATTATTATTACAGATTGTCAGTGCATATTTTTCCAAAGCATGTTTAATTGTATGGAATCATAGTTCTTTTCTCCAAGACATTTGGCCTGAATTATGACAGTGACTGCATTTTTGCTGACAAACTTAACCAAAACCCAGATGCTGTTAATTTTTAGTTTTAATAGCAATAGAAATTTGCCTGAACTAAATATATAGTGCCAGAAATTTGAAAACTGAATGTTGTGAAATAGGTAATCTAGAGTTAACGTGTGACTGTTGAGCTGAAAACAAAGTATACATTGAAAGCAATTTAGAAATCTTGATTCTTATGTTCAATTAACCTGTAGCTAAGAGGGTTAGTGATGACAGCATTTTAATTGAAAATTGATTTCATTTTGACTTTGAAGGTCACAAAGAAGGCAAGTATAACCTCTGTAGTGACAGTCTTGGCTACCAGTTACACACCCTTTAGTTTTATTCTATAAAAAAATATATAGAGGTAGGGGATGCCATTGAAACTGGTAAACTATGCAAAAGAAAATTATGGAACTTGAATCCTTGAAAAAGCAAAATGATGGGTTTTCTGTTTTTGTTTTTTTTTTTTTTTTTTAATTAAGATAATTTTCCAATGTTATTAGGGGCTTTGCTTAAATTGTACTCTGTATTGTTCCATGTTTAGCAAATTTTACTTTGAATTATTTCATGTTCAGCAAATAAGAAAATACAATACTAATTATAGCTCTCATCCTTTCACTGGTAGTTAAAGTATTTTTGTTTGCTCAACGAATTTTGAAACTTGCTGCCGGTTTCTTACTGTTATGTTGTTCCTTGCATCTTTCAAATGTGAAATGTATATCAGTAGCACCATGTAGATAGATAAAAGGATGAATGATGTGCAGTTTTGAATTGTTGTTATAGTCATGTCTGTTAAGAATATCTGCTTTTGATGATTTTCAGTATAAGCACTACCAAATGAACCCAGTAGTTCTGGCACATGAAATGTGAACAGTATAATGTTCCCTGAACCCTTTTTCAGTGAATTGCCAAAGTCATGCTTTTCAGGAGCTTAGTGAACTTAAAGCACTTTTAAGAAATATTCTGGGTTCACAGCAGCAGAGAGCTAATGCATCTTCTCAAAAAATACATTGGCTACTGTTATAGGTCAGCATTTGCCAACAGTTTCTGTGGGAGATGCCAGTTTGGAGTGGAAACTAAGAAATGGGTTGAGCGAAGCACTTTATCCTGTTCTTGGCGTAAAGCACATGAATAATCCCATTGACTACCCACGTGCACTTTACTGGGACTGCTCACATAGTGAAAGTTAGGCATGTGTTTAAATAACTTGCTTATTTGGGGGCTCACTGTGTGATGTCTTCTGGCAGAGACTTGATTTTCTTATGGCAGCTGTCATATGACCTGTGTGCAGGGAGCACAGTGCTGTCTGCTGTAGCCATGCAGTCCAAAGCAAAAGGCTATTTCTGTGTCCACCCCCAATCTGTCCTGCACTTCTCTGGCAACTAATTATCTGTTTGTTGCCAATAGTGCTCTAGTGTTTTTGGCACCCAACCACTCCAACTTGCTGCTCATACAAGTATTGAATTGCCTTTGTGAGGTAGAGAGTAGTCTTTTCCTTGTTTAAGACTGTATATGTGGTTGTTACAACATGAAAAAAAAAAAAAAGTAGCTCATTGTTATAGTTTTCGTTGGTTTTGGTCAAATTGTGCTGTCTTAATTCCACTGAAGTTGATGCTAGCAGAAGAGAACCACCACTTCGAAGATCCAAGCTTAGTGGTGAGAGGAGCTAACAGAGTTTTCTTTGTCTATTGAGTATCTAATGGAAGAAGTGTTCTTTATTTGAAAACCTCTGTAAACAGATCATTTAGGGAGATGAAACTCTTTCAGCATGGAGGGAGGGAGAAGTTAACTGCTGAGACAGGATCTTCTTCAACCTAATATTTTGTGACCATTATCTCTGCTTTGATCCAACAGCAAAATAATACAACTTCAGGTTAAAAATACATTTATTAAATTTTCCACTTCTGCCTTCCTCTCCCACCACCTGCATGCCCAAGGCAGCAGATGACCTTGAACACAGCATTTCCCCATGCTTGAAAACAGGCCAGTTACAGATGGGGAATTGCCATGACCTGGGCATGACAGGTCTCCAGCACCCTCTCCCTCTGCACATTTCTTCTCAAGAAATACCACTTCTGCAGCAAGTTAGCATAGACTTAGAGCCTATGTACAAAAGCACGTCACGCTAACAGAGAGGACTACAGTTGTAGTAGACAGTGATTAGTTTATGGGACCAGCAAGCCCAGTGCTGTGATTGGTAATCAGTGATGCTACTTCAAACTCAGGATCTCAAAGTTTAAGCTTGCTTTATACTCATCACATCTGGTTTTCTGTTGTTTAGCCTTTGCTAACAACTTCACCAGAAAAGCCTGGGAACTTCAGAACAAAAGGCTGTTCATTGCAACTGAAAGGTTTAAACCTTTAAAGGTAAATTTAGTGGTCCTGGCTGGCAAAGTGTTGTTATCTTCAGAAACATGTGTCAACAAATATTCTTTAATGTATAATCATCTCAAATGGAGTAGTCTTTTGTTGGAGCTGTGTTCAGGCGAGACTGAATGGGATAAAATGTAATATGAGCCAGATGAAAAATAATATAAGTAGATTTTTTCACTGGGATGGAAACTTGAATGCTTTCACGAACAGGACAGAGGCTATAAAGTATTGCTCTAACAGGCTGCAACTTCATGTGTGAGGTAGGAAAACAAGTGCTATTTTCACAGGCTGTTAGTGTTTATGCCTTGAATATGCTTGTGAGAGTCTTTAAGGTGCTGTGGATCCAGTATAATAATAATTATTAGACATAAACACTGATGAGCTAAGGATTAAATTGTTTTAGAAGTGTATTAATAGGCTTTCAGTTAGCTAATGGTAAAGTATTTATGACTTAAGTAGGAAGCTTTTTCCAAGAAAATCTCATGCATTTGCAGTGGAATACTTGAATCTACAAAAATCCATATGAAACCAGCGTAGAATCTAAATAGTTGATTCATCCTCTGTGTATAAATAAAATATTTAGTACGCGCTTTCCTCACTTAAGGCATAGGACTGAAAAGCAAGGACCTGAATCGATTTTCTAGCTCTGATACAGACTTCTTTTACAGTTCTGGGAAATCACTTAGCATCTCTCTGTCTGCAAGCCAGACCCTGTAGTGTTTGTGTGCCTTGTTGAGGAAAGGGGTGACTGGAAAACAAGTTAAGAATCTCCCTTCAGAAGACAGAACAAATGGTTTGATTTTGATGAAAGTAATCTGGAGTCATTGCACATATGTCTAGTACCTGCTGATTTATAAAAAATTATGAAGCTTCAATAAATGTACATTTCTTTAGACATGCTGTAGTATGTTACTAGCTACGAATACAATGATTTCCTTCATATCTGCTTATTTTCCTCCTAAGGTACATAGTAGCAAGTGAAAATGTTCAGTTTCTCAAATGACGATCAGTTCAAAGAAACATCTAAATGTTGAAAAATCTCAGTGACTCCACTGATTCCACAAAATTGATTTGGAAATCTTTCAAGGGCTGGCTTTCATCACTCTAAGCAATTGCAGAGAAACTTTTCATTCAGTGACATTGTTGTCCACTTGGTTAGTTCTTCACCCAAGCCTGGGGAGTTATTTCTTGTGTATTATAGCAAGTGACAAGTTTTGAATGGTATCTATTTGTTAGTACCAGTAGTGGCATTTACATTGGAGATTAGAGGAACTATTACTTACAAAGGAAAAGAATCTAAAATTCACATGCTAAAGGCAAACGGATGAGGCATTCAACTCAGTGGGAACAATAACGTCTGCAAAGGTCAGTGGGATGAGATTTAAGTACAGAGGAAAGAAAACAAGAATGGATGAATCCACAATTCTTTGAATCCCCTGTTCTTTCCTCGATATGGTCATTAGTTGAGGAACTAGATCTATGAACAGTTTTATAATATGCCTGGGAATTATCAAAGGTAGAATTTAGACCCTTTTTTGGGGCGTACATGGATTCTAATGAATTGTCTTTTTCTTTTTTTTTTTTTTTTTTTTTTGTATGTATGTGTATTATTAAAAACAGTCTTCATGTTGCTAATAGTAATACTACATGCTCACTGTCTTGCATTATAAAACTTTAACTCTCCCCAGAGAAAAATCCAAGACACTGAACAGCAAATGAAACATGCAGACATGTCCCAACTGTTAACTCTCACTTTTCTGTACTAGAACTGGAGATAATTGCTTTTCTCTCTGTTTAGCACTTTCAGACCATGTTAAAGACGAAGTTGAATGTCCTAACTCTTCGGAAAGAACCTCTTCCGACAGTGATCTTCCATGAACCAGAAGCCATTGAGCTGTGCACCACAACTCCCCTCATGAAGACCCGGAGTCACACTGGATGCAAGGTACTTTGAAGTATAATGTTAAGGAATAAGAACACTTGGAGATGTGCCATGTGCATGTGAGGGCTCTAAAGATCCCAAAGTAGCCAACATGGTCCCTCTTGTTCTGAAAACCTCATTAACTGCTACTAGTACTATAAAGTTTCTGAATTAAAAAAGTTATTTGTTATTTATGACCAGAAATTTTGGGCTTCAGGATAAAAAGGTTTGAGTTACGTGACACAATGCAAGTTATAGAGGATTTCTAACAACCTGCAATGAACATCGCTTGTTATAAGCACTGCCTTTGTTTTTATAAATGCTAGTGCTGAGATGGAAGATGAAGGCCAAATGCTGTGTATTTGCGTTTAGCAGTCTGTACTAAAGGAGGTA